>BJFM01005082.1:0-13434 GCA_016586285.1 Arothron firmamentum | reverse complement strand
CAACCAAACGTGTGTGTGTGTGTGTGTGTGTGTGTGCGTGTGTGTGTGTGTGTGTGTGTGTGAGAGAGAGAGAGAGAGAGAGAGAGAGAGAGCAAGAGAGAGAAAGAAAGTGTGCAAGTGTACACAACCAGAAATTGAGTACATTGCATGTGTTAAGCACAACAAATGCACAATATTCCCCTTTAGATGAGCACTTGTCCAGTGTGTGCCTTATTAGCTTGACTATACCAGATCACCCCTGCAAAACCCCTGAATAAAGTGTGTTAGCTGAGTGCTCCAGTATTTTATCTGAAGTGCCCTATAATACTGAATTTGGCACAATATAAGCAGTGCATCAACAGTGCAAAATTGTCCTTGACAATTACATTAGAAAATAGGATATGTTCTTTTTCTTCTCTCTCTTTTAAACCTTAACACCTGTTGTGTTGCTTATTTTTGAAAAATAACTCTAATCTGCAAGCCAAGCACATTAAAATCACACTACAGCAGGCGGCTGCACGCATGCACAAAACACCGTTAAGTTCCGGGTCTGTCATGGCATAGACATATGGTTTATACTGGTGGGTTGATCAAATATCTGGGGTTGGCTGGACAACTATTTAATCAATCTTAATGGGCCAATAGGCTTTCATAGTTGTTGGTAATGTTAGAAGCAAGAAAAAAAACAAAAAAAAAACAAACCCAAAAGTGATAAGTATGAAATCACGAATCTGTGATAGTGGGTGGGATGAGATGTACGGACAATGAATGGGTGTGACGCTACTGAATGCTCAGTTAGGCTGCTCATTCAGTCAAACCGACACAAGGATATAGCTAATGCAACCTATTAATGATCATGACTGCTATCGATTAGCCATTACTCACAGAAAGAAGGCCAGAGTCCAGATAAAGAGAATAAATCATGTAATGGCCGTGAAGGGTAAGCTGTTGCCATGCATGAAATAAAAGTTTAAAACATTTCCAGCTCTCCACCAGCATTAACATCAATATAAAACTTTATTATTTGAACACTAAAAAATGCATAACTCGTGGCCTGGAAAAGTCTCATAAAGGTTGAAATATTACGCACCTTTTCCCCCATATACAATTAGGCAGTAAAATGATCAGCTGATGACTCACAGGGCAGGAAGGTTCCAGGTGTGAGTCAGAACTTTCTCAGTGAAGTTTAGGGTATGTCAGTAAATTCACATAAGTTGACTGGAGAAATGTGTCCCTGATGGTGGGATTAAGCAGGTTGTTGTCTTTATTCTATTCAAACATGCGTCAGATGAAAGAGGGCTGAACTAAGTTACTGAAATTTAGATTCAAGTAACAAAGATGGCCCCTTCACTGGTTGCATCTTTAAATTAGTTACAACTTTACTGTTGAAAAAGGAACTGAAGCTGACATCAATAGGTTGTTGCCTCATTAATGCAAGTGCCCTGAAACACAAGCTGTACATGTCGTCAATAGCGACCATTGTTATATAATCCATGCCGTCAGTGCACACTTATATGTCAGTCCTGTCCATTAACAGCACGTCTGCGGAAATATTACTGCAAAGGTCATCGGCTGACGGAACTGCGAGACAGAGGGGAGAGAAATGTGTGTGAAATAGCCTTGGCCAGGTTCTCAGCTGGCAACGCTCTCTGCCTCGCTTGCCATTTAAAAGCCAACACACTTGGCTGATAATACCTGTCATGAGCCGGTCGGGGGCTTTCAGCCGGTATTGATTCCGTTTTTTATCGTTCTTTGATTTCCATTTTAGCTATTTAACAAGTAGATGATGGATCGGTGACCTTCAGCTTCACTATGTCCTGCTCCACTCCTATTTTCTAAACTGGTATTTGCCTGTATTGACTAAGAGTGCTGTTTACCCACTGTCATGTCTTTTTACAGTCTAGAAAATGAGATTCCTGGAGTTTTAAAGGGAAGAGTGATTTTCTCTTTCGTTATCATTTTCCATGCGTGATGCAAATCATTCTCTTTTCACTGTAATAACAACAAAGACCACCTACTGCTAATTAGTTTAGCCCAAATAGCAATAGGGCATGGCTATAGCCTTTTTATTTCTTTTTTCTTTAATTAACTGAGTTTGAAAAGCCAAAAATGGGCACTATGGTTGTTAGGTGATGAGACAAACACTTGACCAAAAACAAGAAAAATCACTTTCATTTCTAAAGGTTGATGTAGCTAACCCTGTTAAAAAAAACAAAACCAAAATAAAAAAAAACCCTGCACTGCTGAGGAGCCTCTCTCTTAAACAGAGCCTGAGCTGAGATAGTCTGGCATGAATAGCAGAAATGAAATGAAGGTGAAAAGAGATGTTTCATGCACCAGTACTCTCCACTATAGTGAGCTCAGGGGTGCAGAGCCTAATCCGCTGGATTTTAGGACTGCGATGGAAGAGATTAGAGGGAAAACTGCTTCTTTATTCTTAAGTCTTCCACATGCTTGTTATTCTTCTCCTGTTCTCTGATGGCTTATGCTAATGTGTGTGGAAATATTGATTTGTTTTAATATGAAAAGGCTCGAGAAATGAGCTCATGGTTACATCACAGAAATGACACGGGCCCAAACACAAAGAAAATGTCCAACAGGACAAGGGTTGAGTGACTTACAGCAGCCTGGTGGATGTTTTCCTGCAGAAATTCAGCCGTGCAGGATGAAACAGCCACTAATTACAGGTCATGTGACCGAATTTGTTTGATTCTGATTCGCGTTAACATCAACAGGAGGCAGTAACTGAGAGAATTATGCATTAGACTTCATCTCATAGACAAGTAATAACACATTAAAGGCAGCTGCAGAGGATTCCCAAGCCATGCCAGGCATACTCATTGAGAGTAATTCATGACTTATTTTAAGGATTCCAAAATAAAAGCATTTTTCCTCTCCAGAAGGCTGCAATTCTCCCAAAAGGACAAGTATTCCAACTTGACAAGTTGAAGGGAAGAAGTAGTGGTTTAACTAAAAAAGGCTATTTTTTTGGTAGGTAGAGCACGTGAACGTTGCATCTATTGCCGTTGGACCAGCCTGCAGCCTGCATCAGATTTTCAACATGGAAACATTTTCCCCCTCCCGCCTCCCCCAGGGAATGTAAACATTCCAATGCCAATATGTGTCATGTATCACAGAAAGTTGCCAGATTTCTCTTTTAATTTGTTTGGTGTAGCTTGGGAGCCGGTTGCCAGATTCCTTTTTTCGCTGCTGAAATGAAAATGCAATAATTCTGTGGATGTCGCTGCCATCAGCCTCCCCTGTCATAGTCTGCTGTCGATACACACCTCATCACCTCTCAGTGGGAGTAGCATCAGGGCAGACTCTGTCACATTTGATTATAGCCTTGAAGGCACAGAGCAACGCCGTAATAGCCTTATCAGTAACAGATGATTGAGATCTTCAAAGGGTGCGATCTGCACCAGTTCCTGTCCATCTGTGTGTCCAGGGCTGCAGACTGATCAAAGGCAGAGCGGGCCTCTCACAGTCCGCAGCACATGAACCAGTCAGCTTCCGCGTGTTTCCACTGACAGCTGCCACGTCTTCTCTTCCCGAGCGGCACGTTCGGCCTGCTGATTAGGGGAAGCCATTGTCATGTGATCTCAAACGCCCTTGGTGTCTGATGAAAGTACAGGAGCTCTGACACGGCTGCACGTATGATCACAAAAAAGGCGAAAAATTTTGTTCATTTTGACATGTTTTAATACCTGATTGCCTCCCCCCGCCCGCGAGCTACACCTGTTTACATCGTCAACAGTGATTCACTGCGGTGAACTGGCAACCTGTCAGCCTGGGCTTTAACTCCCTCTCCTCCCCTGCACGCTGGCTTTGACTCAATCCCTACATGACCATTAACACAGAGTAAAGTAATTATCAGGTAAAGGCAGCGGATGCATGAATAAATGAATAAGTAATGAAGTGAAACCAAGTAATTAAAATTATTCACACCATTGTGGCATGAAGCTCAGTCTGAAGACAATTTTTCCCCCCCTTGTCCCGCTATTATTAGAACACTTTCCATTTCGGGTTTCTTGAAAAATGGAGATGATGTCTCTAAATTGAGTCAGACACATTCAGTTCAGAGTTAGAGGAGGCGAATGTATGAAATTGTGATCTAATCAGTGTCTTAAATCTCCTCTTTTTTTTTTTTTTTTTGTCTTTCTAAATAATAACGACAGACATTCAGAGCCAGATGGAAACACTGACAGCGGATCCTAATTGAGTTGTTTGTGGGCTGAAACAGCTCATCTCCATCCATCAGTGAAGAGACTGCAATTTTAATTCAGATTCATTTAGAACTAAATTAGAGAATGCGGATGATATGCGATTTCATGACAGGTTATTTTTCCTGTCCTACCCCTGGAAACATATGGCACCATTGGTGGGAATGCAGTAGAATCACTGCTCACGCTGTCCTTATTCTTATTATTCTCCTTATTTTTGCTTTTTTTATTTTGAAAGATGCTAATTATCGTGATATGATTCATGGATTTGTGGCGTTTTTTTCCCTTTTTTTTTCTTGATTTCCTGCCTGAAGTACTTCTTAATCCCTGTAAAGAAGGAAATCCTTTTAATTACTCTCAGGATCTGGTGGTCAGATGTAACATTCCTTTCCTCCCATGCGTGTCTTCATCGTGCATGGCTGCACACGGAGACTCTGCGCCCACTCTTGCATCTGCAAAACCTGCTGTTTGCCAGTGGCCACATCCCTCTGTGTCACTGCATTTTAGAGACGTAAAGGTTGCCAGTGCACACGCTGGCATCCATGAGGCTGCTCTGCTCGCGAGTTCCACCATTCGTGTCTGTCTCGCAGCACTAGATCAATAAAAGAAATACCCCTGAATACAATCGGTCAGATCGACAAAATGACCCTGGGGTCAGTTAAAGTAAGGTTAAAATAAAACGTTGGCACAGTAACCTTTAGAAACGTACATAAAAGAAAAAGCCAAACAGGCCAAGACTCTGAACTTCTTCTTTGCAACTAGATTAACGTGACATTTGTGAAGGGACGTCTGAGGATGATGCAGGAATATGAGAGCTGGAGCAGTTTGAGAGGCTTCTGACGGTCAAATATCATTTGCTCTTTGCTTTTCATCCAAAACGCAATATTAAAACAGATATCGGTGTGGAGCAGCTCTGTTTGAATATCTTTAAATAATTCATTTTGATATTCTCTTTCTGTTTATACGGGCTGCGAATTTGTTTTTTGGAGCTCAGAATATGATTACTGCGTCTGTTGAACAGGAGGATTTCTTTTCTCTTATTTTCCTTGTCTTAATTAATCAGAAATAATCCCTATATAGAGAGCCGTCAGCCAGATCTACATGTAATAAACTGTTTTTATATCATGTCTTAATTTTCTCGGTTAATATAAAATGGGTTTCACGAGCTCCATTTTTATCGCGTAATCGGATTTGCAGCCAGTCTGAGTTTACCCTCATTAAACATTATTGAACTGCTCCTGCCTGCAGTTGTTGCCAAAATATGACCGTAACAGACATTTCAAGAGCACTTTTCAAGTTTGTAGGGCTGATTATTCACACCGTGTGTGCAGTATAGTCTGCAGTGCATGAGTGCATGCAAAATGGCTCCGTGATATGATGTGAAGGATCTATAATAAGAATTCTAATGTATGGCTGTACGTAACTTTGATGAGGTCTTGGTCTTCAGTCTCACCAGGTCGGATTACTGCTGGCATGCGTGCAGTGGGTGTGTTGCCATGGTAACGCGTGATTCACAGATCCCGCTCTCCAGGTCGAGTTCTGGGTGAGACGTAAGCAGGTGTCGGACCTTCTCTCTGCTCACGGGAGGTCGTTTATCTCAGGTCGGCGTGTCAGGACGGTTCGCACCTCTGCAGGAGCATCCGCCCCCACCACCACCACCACCTTAATCACTGGAATTTGGTTCCAGTCAAAACCTTTTTATTACGCTTTAATGCATCAGAAGACATTGCAAAGGGTTTGAAGCTTTATTTTTCATTTGTTCTCGATTTTTATCTGCGAATGTTCAGCACTGTCGACGTCTTAATGCTCAGATATAAATATAGCTGGTGTGTTTTCTATGTCTGGCGCTGGATTATGTGGCTTTTGTCTGCTCTGCTGCTCTGCTGCCAGCAGTAAGTTCATAACCAGTTTTGTGTGTCAGCTGGTGTGATATAGAAAGCTATTTTTAGACTTGCAGTACTACAGTTATTTCCCCCTTAGTAAGTAACAGTTACCTTTTTGAAGAAAGCGTAAGGCTGAAAACACTCAAAAGCTTTTTTTCAAAGATTTCTTTGATACAGTTTGAGTCACTTACATAATGATGGCTTCCACAAGTGGCTCCTTATATTGAGCTGGAGCAGAGAAATGCTCTGTAATAGATTGCTTACAGTCCAGATGTTGATGCAAACATCACTCTGCAGATTGTTTATTGTAAACGTGTTTAGAAAAAGAAAAAAAAAAAACGCAATCCATCTGGCTATTGCATGTTGCATAAGGTGCGTGATGCAGCATTGTTTTTCATTAGTGTCCAGTGCGTGAAGATGACAACTGACAGCAGTCCTGGGGGGTACCTTTGTGCTGCTCCCTTATTTATGTGCCGAGCGCAACTCGGTAGCATCTCACCCTACATGCTCTCCGCGTCCCACATCTTTATACATTACGCTCAACCTCAGGAGCACCTCTGGCGATGCTGGGGTTGGGTATATTTGCCTACCCACTCAGAGAGGTGACGGCAAGGTCTGGGACGGCTTTCAGACACTTCAGTTTTATGTAAATGTAATTTGTGAGATTCGGAGATGCCCATTTGAGCCACCTAAGAATAACAGCAGATGTTATTGGGACAAACATGTAAATCTGCTTAGGTAAAGTCAAATTAAAAGCATGTTCACCCCAGAGCTTTCTTTTAAATGAGCTGGGATGCTCCTGTTGGTGCTGCGCTCCTTGTGTATTTGTGTATAGAAAATGATATGTGATTTCCATCCTTATTCTTGCATTGGAACCTATAGGATCATTTAGTCTGGTCTCGCATCACCCAGCCCGACAGACACATGACAAACAGCTGCTGCTAGCCTCAGGTAGGGGAAGCTGTCATGGATTTACTTGTTCTTCTCTGCAAGCAATAGATGCTTGGAAAAATCTAATATTTATTAAGCATTTTCCTCTCCAACGTCCCTGGGCTACTCTATATCACCCCTATGATTTACAGCATATACTGTTGAAAGTTTTATCCCACTTTTATTTGTTGCTGCTGAAGTAAACGCAGTTTATCATGCTGGGACTGTGGTCAAGAGGGACCGGAAGGTCGGCGCGTACGCAGCAGTGGAACGTGGGACAAACAGGAATGTAGTGCTTTTTGAGCGCTGTTAAACAAAACAAACGTGCTGTAGGGCTGTTTTTGACGAGCCAACACTTCACTGGAAACACGAAATACAGTAAATCCCTCTCCATTAAAAGCCACATTATCATTACCGTAGTGTTTTTGAACAGCTCCAAATGTAGTATTTTTAATATATCCCTTGGTTACATCAGAATTAGCTTTCATCATTTGGTTTTTCTGAATTGATATATTTTCCGTGGCAATTACCATTCCGCTCTAATCTGCCGCCGTCCCAGTGCTCCGGCACTTGAACCGCGTTTCATTCTAAGCCGCACAGCAACCAAGGCTGCTTGCTGGTGCTCTGAGCACATAAGATGATAAAGCCAGGACTGTAATTTGCTCAATTTAGCAACTATCAGAGGCCCTTCCACTTCCCATTTGTTCTCGTAAGACATTTAATGGCGCGTTTTTGCAAGATAAATGTGTCTATAAGCAGTCAGCTCCGGCTCATTTGAATATGGCGCACTCATTTCACACCCGCGCACATGTATATCAAAACGGAAATGTACAAAACTGCGTTAAATTGAAATAGCTGAGCCTGCTCAAGAAATTAAATGTGTGTATTTGTTATTGCACGTGTCCCAGTTGTACCACCCATGCATTAAATGATAGGCATTTTGGTCAGTGAGTCTTTCCTTTGCCAACTCCTCCTGTCGCCGTAGGCCCTTTGTCTGGACCTGACAGGGTGGTCCTGAGTTTATTTGGTGTGGCACTGGGGTAGACACACTCCATTACTCTGAAGCCCCAGGTTCACGCATGAACATCACACAGCCCTCATCCTGTCTCCCCCTCTGAAGGTCTCCTGGCTTGCCAAAGAGAGGGGCTGCCCTGATTTTCCAGCACCATTGGTTCTGGAGGGTCTCCGTCAATTATTCCCTAGACTTTCAACTCCACTGAACCCGGTACAGGAAAAGCGAAATGACGCGCCCACCTGAGAAACGAACCCTCCTTCGCACAAATGCAGAGCGACACATCACTGGTCAGAAGCAAATACTAACCACCGGCGGTAGCGCTACCCAAGACAAATGGGTATCTTGGGTAGCTGGATCGGCACAACAACAGAGTTTGCATTCGTCTCACGGGTGATACCTCAGTCCAGATCAAAAGGAATATATAGATCAGGTTTACTTCCTCTCCTGTGATAACAATGGCTGCCGCTGAGCTGTGTTCTTCTGCCTGCTACTGTTTAGAATCAAGAGCAAGGAAAGCAGCGTGCCGCTCCTTCCCACACTGTTTAATTACTGCTCATTTACCTACACAGTCTTTGTACATTTGTCACTATTATGTTAAGTTACAATTTACTGAGTACCATTTATTGTTAGTTTTCTTCAAGGAAGGTCATTGTAGTAGCAATAGTAATAAAACTGACCTTAAACTGATGAATTGAGGCCCTAGAGAAGCAAACTATTATGAGAGTATAAAAATAGAAGAGATCTGCAACAGGGGCTAACAAGGGTCAAAATAAAGAAAGAGTTAGTAAGTGTTTTTTTAATTAAAGGTAAACAAATGAAATGAGATGTTGCTTTAGCTGAATGCTTAGCTCAGCCTCACATTGGTGCTATTTACCTTTCTTGAAATAACTAAGAGTTGCGCATTTATCATTCAAATGAGGAGCTAAGAAGCTAGTCCCTTGGGAACGACCGCACGACTGTGCCCTTCAGAAGCCAAGCCGCCATCTGGTGGTTTAGTGGGTTATTATTTTATATTACACAACATCATCGTTGTAGTAATGTCCCTTTAAGTGTTCTGGAGTGCTTCAGGTTGAATGGCTTTAAAAGAGGGGTGACATCACAGCCATGATGGAATGCCCCCCGGAGGGCACAGCGATGCAGGATCCGCAGCAACACATCTATTGAATCTACCAAATTCGTTTCAGCTCTAAATCTAAACTCGAAGTAGCCGTGATGCAGCTGGATGCACTAATTGTCGCGCTTTTACTGCCTCCCTTTAAAAACAGAAGATGCTGAGGACACCGGGCAGGGCCGTCAGATGGGACCTTCTTGTATAATTTTAGTCTTTTATCACTGTCATCACAGTGAGCAGGACCATATTACCTGAAATGGAGCAAGTAGCTGCTGAGGCATGAAAAAAAATAAAGAGTTTTCTAAAGGCTGCAGATAATATAAATAACAATACTGCCCATGTGCATGTTTAATACAATTCTAAATTGGAGTGATTAAAAATGACAAATTGATTCCTGTGTTAGCTGCAGACCGCAGGAACTCTCTGCTGCTGATTCATTTGAACGGATCTCTCCCTCATCTGTGCTTGAGATTCACGTAGGAGTGCACAGAGATTGATGTTCCAGGGTAGTAGGAGGTGAGGTAGGAGGGTGAAGCAGCTGCAACACCTCAACAAAGGCCTTCCTGATGGCTTTGATTCTGAGGCAGCCTTTAATCAGGTCGCAGCTCCCACTTTCTTCAACGCAGATGTCAAGGCCATCCCGGAAAACAGCAGAGCCTGTCTGTAAAGATTCCCACTTTGCTCCACAAACCTCAGATGGTCAGCATGGAGACACCTGATGTCCCACACAGCAAAATTTTGTTTTCCACCTTTGCTCTGTTTTATTATTTATTTATTTATTTTATTATTTTAGCATTGCCAAATCACAGCTAAATGCTGAAACTTACGACCTCCAACAACATCCACAAGTGCGTGCGTTTGTGTTACATCTCCTTCGTGTTTTCAACAGTTCATTTCATGGACGTTCTGGCAGATGTTTCTTTCTTGATCCAGCATCATTTCCTGTTCCGTCCCTTTTCCAGTTCGGCAGTTGTGAAACAATTACAGTGATTATATCAAAGAAGAACAGTGATTTTCTGCTGAACTCTGGGCTCTGTAAAAAGACAGAATTACATCTCATCACGGAGTATCTCTATGGATTAGACACGATTAAGGGCCAAAGCTAATGCTAGTTATCTGCTAATGTTCTCCATACACAGTGGTTCAACACGCACGTTCTAGTAATTGCCTTATAATAAGTTAAAAAAAAAAAAAAACACTAAATATGATTAATTTATTTAGACCTGTGCCTCATGCTGAATATCACCCTCGAATTTTATAAAACTGAACCAAATTACTTGTGACCTCTTGCGTGATATCAGTGACCCAGTTCATCTGCAAATATATAAAATTTCGAAAGTGATAAAAACCACTGCTGTAACAATTACAAAAATGAAAATAGGAGGTAATAGAGGTGAGATGAGACAGTTTTGTAAAGTACCGTCCTTTCTTTTAGTGTTGTTAATAATGATTGAAAATGAGGTGGCTGTGTGTCAGGCAAAGGTGATCCCACCGTCCGCACACTTCGTTAGGCATCAAATGGAGCTATAGATCATTAAAGATGATATAATTCTTCATCAAAGTGAATAAGAATAAACAGTCTATTTCTAAATTTTTCAAGGTTTCCCCTTTTGATGGATAAAAAAAAATTGTATAATGCTAAATAAACTATACAGATGCAGATAACATGAAACAAATACCTGCATCACAGAGGAGTAATGATTGTGTGCGCATGCACGTGCATGTGCTCTGTGTACCTCATGGAGCTTTATTTTCGAATGGGTTAATTTTTTTCTTTTACGTGCCAATCCTGCTCTATTTCTAAAAGCGAATGGTGCCTCGGAGGATATGAAAAGTAGCGACACGAAAATTGCTTTTTGACAAATGTGAAACTTTTCAAAGTGAGGCTCAGTCCTGATGTGAACCTGCTCTGAGAGTTGGCTTCACCATTCCATTTTTTTCTTTCTTTTAGGCAAGAGAGGATTCACTTACTAAACCCGAATCAGTTCTGCTAATTCTAAAAGATTTAATTAGGTCTGTCTTTTAGTCCGACGTGCTTTTTCATTCCTGCATCTTTCATCATTTCAGGAGCTTAACGGATGTTTCATGATTGAGCTTCGACCTTCACAGTGATTTTCATCTTTTTTTCCCGTTTGGGTGACTGGATGGTCCGGCAGAGGCTCAGTCCTCGAAGATCTACGTTACTGCACATCAGAGCTGCTTGAGGACGGAACAATGTGGAAATGAGAGAAACGGAAGGGCAGGATATGGAAAATGGAGATAAACCATTCTAGTTTAGAATAAATAAGATTAAAATCTATGAAATGTTTTAAAGAAGGGACGCTGATGGAGAAAAAGGATGATGTCCACCAGCCTGCCAGCAAATGCGGGATGTTTCATACATCATCTTATTACCTCCGCAAAGGAGGTTATGCGACAGCCAGCGTCTATCTGTTCATCCCTCCGTCAATCTGTCTACTTGGCTGAGGAAGGCGACTCTGTGGGTGCTTTTTTAAATATAGTTATGACTGAGCTGGTAAAGCTTTAATAGCATTCCTTCCTTACATCAATGCTTCCAACATCTTCATTTCCCGGTTGCTTCATTTTAACCTGTTCCGTCCTCGCCGCTCGCTGGTCAGAAATGTCTGCCGCAAAAACAGGAAGAAGCTCCTCACTGCATCCACCAGTGCATGTATCTGCACCGAGAACAAACCTCCTGCGCACGGAGAGATGTCAATTATTGATTTGCAGTGTCACTTGACAACCAGCAGAGCTTACTGTCAATGTGGATTGACAGTGAGTCATTTCTGGGCCGAGCAGGATGTGCTGCAGCTCCTGCTCTTCACCCAGGGCCACAGAGCAGCCTCCTATATGCCCTCCATTATTAATGAACACACACTGACTTCCATGTGAAATGGGGGGGAATACTATACAGCCCATCATCTTAATCAAACCAAATCCGGCCAGGAGAGTTGATGCTTGCCTCCACAGCTGTCAATAATCGGTGTGTGTGTGTGTGTGTGTGTGTGTGTGTGTGTGTGTGTGTGTGTGTGTGTGTGTGTGTGTGTGTGTGTGTGTGTGTGTGTGTGCAGTTGAGATGTGCACTTTCTCACTCGGTAATTATGGCCATTACAAGTGGATAAATCCTCTCTCTCTTTTGAGACTGTGATGTGATATTGCAATTTGCATATTTTGGCAATTCTATTCTGTAGTTTCTTGACACGTTTGAAAAGACTGATTGACTTATTCAGCCCAGTTTACCACTGATGAAGGCATTTTCTGGGGTTAAACTCATAATATCGTTTTCACTTTCTCGCTGACAAATATACATGAACACATTCACTCACGAGTCCTTTATTCACGGTGACAAACTGAGAGACAAATTCACCCAGTAAAACCACCATTTTGACAGGCTTTTTGTTCCTTTAGTTGATAGACAGTTAACAAGAAAATGGAGTGAGTGGATGGCAGTGACAGGAAGCACTGGGAATTTATACTACAAATCCAAAGAAACCATGTCGCTCCACAAATCGTGCCGCATCTGTCCATCAACCATATTTGTTCTCAGTGTTGTGGCTGTGCAGCAAATGTCATAACTCTTTCTCCAGGCTGCTTTATGCATTTGTGCCGCTATGAGTAGGAGAGTGAAGGAAGGAAGCATGCAGCATGTGGAGGACAGTAAATATGGCTGTTTATTGCCAGAGAAGCTGTCTCACATGAAAATGCTGTAACAAGGTTAGTGCTGCAAATACCTGCTATGTTCTTGTGGCAGGGTTGTTGAAACGACAACATGAGCGGGGGGGAGAAAATCCCTCTGAGCGCAAACAAACAGGGATTTTCCAGGAAGTGCCAGTGTTGGGATAAACACGACACGCTTGGAGAATCTGCACAGCCAGTAAAATTAATTGCTGCCTGTTTGACGTGAAACAGCATCACCGGGTGACTGAATGGGTCAGTGGAGAAGAAAAAATGACAAGTTCATAGCAATTAAAGGTCAAAAAAGTCCGATGAGTTAATTTCACTACAGGCCTTTATTTCCGAATTTTATTGAGAGAATCTTGGATTTACAGAAAAACGCACCCATGCGTTTGCCTTCATTAAGATTGACTGCAGGTGCATTTTCAGCGTTTTGCCTGCGGCTCTCTTAAAAAAATCAGCTGCAGGTGAAGGAGGCAAAGAATTGCAGCCCTCAGATCTTTACACCGGCTTCCTGCGTGTCACAGAACTGACTTTAAAGTAGTGCTGCTGGCTTATAAAGCACTGAGGGGATTAAAGCTGGAACACGGTTGTGATCCAGACCTCTCAGGATGTCTG
>BJFM01005081.1:2754-28646 GCA_016586285.1 Arothron firmamentum | reverse complement strand
CCCCCCCCACCCCCACCCCCGTCTCTGTGTGTGTTCTGTTAGATACTGAGATGCTGAGATGGAGGCTCAGCCACAGTTCGTCTGAATCCTACTCTCCGTCTGGCTCCCACTGATGCTCTTTTTCTGGCCCTGAAGGAGGGAGGGTCCCATACACCAGCGACCATTCATCCTTTTTTTTCCCTTAAATAAAAAAAGAGACTGCTCACACTACGGCAGAGCCTTTTTATGGACCCCCTGAAGTGGAACACAGCGACCTCAACAGTATTACGGGCGGCATACGTGGCTTGGCTGGATACAGTTCTAATGCTTTCAGCCCGAGATGCACATTTCTTATTCAGGGTCATCCAAGTGATTCAAATGGCCCCTAAACAGAAGTGATTTTCTCCACAGGGAGGAAGCTGCAGCCTGGATCATTTTAATGCAGGTGATAATTTGCTATGTATTGATATCAGAGTTGATGAGTCGCCAGGGTGCACAGCAGCTGCAGCTGGCAGATGGTGTGAAGTCGATCCGAGGTGAGCAAAAGTCAAACAGAAGAAGGATGAAAATGAACAAAGTCTGATAAAGTATGGCCGAACAGCCAAATATTGTGCTATATACTGTTGCCCAGTTACAATGACAGAGTTAAGATTAAGTTTAGGTTTATGTTGAGGTATTCACACATGCAGTTGGTTTTAAGGTTTGATTTTCCCTCCACATCTATTTTTAAGTGTAAACAGTTCTTGCCGATGTCTTTACATTTTTAGAAGACTGGGTGTTAAGTGAACTTTTTTTCTTTGAACTTTTTTTTTAATTTGTAAAGCTAATTTCTTCATTGATAATTTGTATTATAGTGATGGTGATTTTTCTATCAGTGTGACACTAGAAATATCAAAAGATGAGCATGAATGACCCGCCAATGTAGATAACATCAGTTATCCTCTTGTGAGATGATCACTGTCATTTTGTGAAGAGTTTTATGAAGTTATATAAAATGTTCTTTCTCCAGTCAGACTGTAAAATGGAGGTTTTATCTGACCAATGACCTAGAAATATCCTGTGTGGTATCTTACAAGGAAGGAAACTAAATGTACAAATTCTGAAATATTAAATGTTTACACCAGGTTATTTATTTTTATTTGTAAATTGTACTGAAGTTATTCTCACTATGTGAATTCCATTTCCCCATCTGTAGGAGCAATAACAGGTTGACAATCGATTCCCTCACACACGTCTCATCAGTGAAGGACATTATAGAGAGTTTGCTCGGTGTGGTGACAGTGGATCATGTTTTATGTGACTGCTTCTCTTTTAAGGAAGATTTTACCAGTTGCTGTCATACCAATGCTGCTTGTCGTTTTGGTACTTACGTTTCAAATAAAAAGCCTATTCTGCCCTTGGAAACCGGTTTCATTCAGGTCAGTAACTTGACGTAAATGTGGAGGAGAATCCCCAAAGAGGGCCCTTCTCTCTTTGTCTGGAGTGCTGATTATTGAAATATTACAATTAACATTGGGACCATGGGCCTTGTTGTTACTAGATTGTGTTTCAAAATTGTGGAGCCGCGACGGCGAGGAGTCTATGACGTAACTGATATTTAAAATACAGTCCAAATAATCTTAAAGCATTCAAAAACAGATCAACTTATCAAAAATGCTAAAACTATTGATGATGTTTACGTCAGTGAAGGCAACATTTGCTTATTTAAAACTCCTCAGGAAGGGTGTTCTCTGGTGTTACGTATTGTGTCCGTATTTGTTCTGAACAGAACTAATAAAAAGGGTCTCTTATCACTCAGCGTGTTAAAGACAATACCGCAGTTTATTTTAAATGTGTAGATGGCAAACTGAAAGCAGGAGACACACTGCTAAAGAATAGAAAATGGGAAAATCAAATTGCTCCCTGCGTGATCTCCTGATAAATGGAATGAAACCACCGCTTGTGTTCCTGGGCAGATGTGATTAATGCTGCTGGTTCTGCCTTTGGGATGAGTCAGGTCCAAACCCTTTTCCAGTGATTACCTGATACAAGAGCACCACCACTGCAGTGTTTCAGATTCAGCAACCTTAACAGAGTCAAATGAAGCTATATTTATATTTATGAGGGAAAACACTGACATGTCAAAGCTGCCATCTGTTATCAGTTCAATCAACACATATAATGACTACAGTGACAAGGAAAACTGCCTTTAACAGGAAGAAAGCGTGAGCAGGACCAATACTAACAATAAAATGTTTACTTAATCTTTAACAAAGACAAAATAAACCTAATCCGCAGACACCAAATCCCTTTTAAGGCTGGTATTACCCTTGTAATAACAAAGTGAAGGCTGTTATGTGTTTCACATTCTTCTGTTCCCTTTTTCTTTTTCTCCAGAAGCAACATTCAGCCTTTTATGTTTGTTCCGTTTTTGGAGTTTGTTCTTCCTTGCATAAAGAAACACAGGATGGATTCAAGAGGCTGGATTTGATTTCAAACTAGCCAAAAAGATCAGTGTTTTCAACAATTTTAAGAAACATTGCAGAAAGAGGTCAAAGGGGCGTTCACATAAGGACATCATTGACCGGGTTCCAGTAAGTAAGATCATTTGTAAAATGTATTCATTCGGAGCCTCTGCAGGATGACTATTAAAATGTGAACTATTGCAGGGGCACAAAAGAGCAGAAGAACAGCAGCATCTTTGCTTTAACATGGGCCTCAAGCATCATCCTTTCCTCTGCAGACAACTCAATCTTTCAGACAATGCTTTTGTGTTGCACCATAAAAGCTTCCTCTGGGAATAAGCCTTTTTAGACCCCAACAGAGTTGCACCTTTGCTGCTTTTCTTGTCGTCGACCTGTTGTTTTCGCTTCAGTCTCCTGTGCAGCTGAGGCGAGCGAGGGGAGATATCCTCAACAGGAAGAATTAGAAATTACCGGCACACGTCTGCCTCTGTTAATGTTTGGCTGAATGCAAGTGCTGGGTGTCATAGCTCCCAGCACTCAGATGAACCATCTGACTGCACTCAGCTGCAGATCTTTAGTGCAGTCACGTCCTGCAACAGGAACTATGAGGATCAATCAGACCTGAGCTGGGGGTCTGCTTCCTAATTTAAAGGCAGGCTGATCTTCAGTTCTTCTTTCTTTGTAACATGAGAGAACAGTCTAAAAGCACAGCATTTATCAAGCTATTTGTCCAAATCACTCTAGTTAGGGAGGGAAACGGAGAAGGCTGAGATCAACAGACACTTAAATAATTATAAATTCACAGAGGTGGAGAGCAGAGAACCCAGTTTTAAATAGGAGGGATGCAGCTACGCTGCTTTTATTTTATAATTATTAAGTTATTTTATCTGATGCAAAAGAAAATATATTTAAATCAGTTTATCTTAATGCAAAATAGATGAAACACAATTTTGAGTTTGACTTCAATTATATTAAAGGCCAAGAATTTAAAGTCACTTTCTAATTTATTCACTTGACTTCTAAAGGGCCAAGCGTGTTTGTAGAGGATGAAATCCTTAAACAAGTGTCCCACATATCAGATTAATTAAAGTGATTTATTAATCTTCCCTCCTTATGGCTAACAATAAAAATACAGTGTTATTAAAAATTAGCTGAGCGGAACAGAAGCAAATGGAAATAGCTAATGTGCAGATAAACAAGTTCTATTCCACGGTGTGGCCACAGGGGAGTCAGCAGGGTGTGTGTCAGACACACGGTCACAGTGCACAGTGGACTGACCTTTACTTAATGTCTACAGTTAAAACGACTGATGAGTAAACAAGCATTTTCATTTCTTTTTGGTCAGAATCCATAAATATTGCTGGTCACAGTGGAACTGGAATGTTCTCAGAAAATTGGTATCTATCTATCTATCTATCTATCTATCTATCTATCTATCTATCTATCTATCTATCTATCTATCTATCTATCTATCTATCTATCTATCTATCTATCTATCAAGAATGAACAAAATCAGTTTGTGTTTTGAATCTCTCACTAACTTATCTTAACACCTAAAATTGCTTCCAACGTCTGTTTTTATGTTTAATTTCTAACTTTCCAGAATGTCACACAGTTTCAAGTAAATAAAAGTCCTGCAAAACTGAACAAATTTCTATTGAGTGATGTTCTGGTAGCCAAATATAGTAGTATAGTAGAGAAGAGGAAACTTCATATCTTTTAATCACCACACAAGGGCAGTAGAGTGTAGGAAAACGTTTACCTTCAGTGTTTCCACAGTTGGCAGAAAATAAACATTCAGGTTTATTTCCCTAAAATGCCATCTTGTATTTTTATAGTTTAAAAAGATTGAAATTCAAGGGTAAAAAAATAATTATGCTTAACTTCAACTTTAACTTGTTTATGCCACCAAAAATCATCCATGATGTCTTTAAGGTCATCACTGAATATGGAAGCATTTTCAGCTGTTTTTGTTGTTAAATAGAATGGGTGTATTATTTTATTGTGTTATAAGTTTTTATTTCTTTTTTTTATATTCATGCTAATATTATTTCACTCATAAATCATGTTACTAATGACGTAAAAGCCTGCTTGAGTTGAGCAGTTCGGTAGAATTGTTTCCTCACGTCCTCAAACGTCGCTGTTGTGTCACGCAGCCGCTGCGCTGTCATCAGTGACGTCAGTCAGGGTTGTAATCAGTCACGTGAGCGCCGCAGCTCTGGATGGATAAAGCCGCTCTGGAGGACACGATCTGCTCCGACCCGCCGGACCGACTGTGGGTCATTGTTTTTGCATGGTGACAAATTTGGAAAGGGGGAAACCAACGGGACGAGACCAGACTGAAATCACATTTTTAATCATCGGGATTTCGCTCTGACGTCGCCTCACGCTCGACTGATCGTCTCGCCGTCGTGATTCTGAGATGTGAGTAAATTATCCATGATAACAACAACTCACACACACACACACACCCCGTCTCTTTAAATGTGCCTGGGTGTTTACCACGCTGTAATTTTTATTAATTAGTATTTCAAATCTGTGATGTCAATTGTGATGTCCGTGCTCTGTGTGGTAAACGATATTTTTGATTTGGTTTTTTTTTTGTTTGTTTGTTTGTTTGTTTATTTGAAGCTCGATTAGTATAATGAATGACAATCCCTACTCTGTCAAATGGTGTAATTAGTCTTCATAGTGTGAGCACCATGTTTGCAGCGTATCCATCGGTTACGACCAGGTCATGTGGAGGCTTATTTTGCATCTGGTGTTGATGCTCCGTAAGATGGCTTCTTCTATGTATGCGTGCGAGAAAAGACCCTCTGAATCATTCTCGTTTGCTCTGCACATTTTGGTATTTTTTTATGTGAATTTGGACAGTTCCAGAGTGCCATATGCTCCGTCATCAGCAGAGTTTGCTTCATTTGGTTCGTCATCACTGGGATGTGTTTATCTTGAGGGTGTGTGGTGTCACTATCAAGCAGGCAGAGCCCCCTGACAAACGTAAAGAATGCAAAAGAAAGGTGAGAAGACAGATGCTGGAGTCAGATGTTGTGGCAGTTCCCTCCTAAGATCAGTGTCCCTTCCTGCAACCCTCTAATCCCTGCACAGCCTGGGACCGACAGTCTGGCAGCCCCTGCCTCTATCTCCTGGGCCTTCATTACATCAGCACTGGGATGCTCAGAGCAGGAGACAAAGAGCTTTTGATTAAAAAAAAGAAGAAAAGAAAAAAGTGTGAAGCGAGTTTGGTTCATTTTAAGGGTTTATTGTCAAAACTTGCGCATGATAGCCTCGTCCATCAGTAAAAATGCACTGATTTAAAGGGTTAAGTACAACTAAATTCATTTTTAAGATTAACATTTCTGATTTAAAATGCATTTTTACCACCAACCCTGTCAAATTTAACAAGTAAAAGTGAGAGAATTCTCACATGGAAGGAAACATCAGCCGTGTGCTAAAAAAACTGAAATATTGAAACTTTCTGGTGTGTAGGCAGCGCTGAACTGGCTGTCATCTCTCCATGTGATGTTGGAAATGACTCATAAACACGGTGGAGTGGTTGGTTTGGGGTGGGGGAGGCTTGCCTCGCTAAGTGACTTGTAGAGGAAAAGGAAATCTGTTGTGTCCTTATTTGAGCTGCTTTTGTGACGATAGCTCTGGTGAATACGATTGCACTTTCTGGGGAGGAAACATCCACCTTCAGTGTTGAGCCAACCTCGGATTGCACAAGAAAATCCTGTGCAACAGTCTTGACACGATGGGTTTGTTTCAGCTTTTAGACACTGACGTGTGTCCCAGGTGGGGTTTTTGGGGGTTTTTTTAAAGAGGAGAATAATAAAGAAATGGCTGCGGGGGTACAAACAAGAAGTAGCAGAAGTGAAACAGAGTTAAACCTAGCTTAAAGAGTTAAACCTAACACAAACTTCATCACAAAATATTCAAGACTATTGATGCAAGCCAACATGTGAAATGCTCACCTCTTCCTGTAGACCTGCCAACCCATTACCAAAGTCAACAACATAAATGCCCTTGGCTTGTTTGAGCATCAGTGCGAGAGAATTTCAGTCCAGACTTTTAATGTTGTTGCTATGGTGAGCATTAGAT
This sequence comes from Arothron firmamentum, assembly GCA_016586285.1. Taxonomy (NCBI): domain Eukaryota; kingdom Metazoa; phylum Chordata; class Actinopteri; order Tetraodontiformes; family Tetraodontidae; genus Arothron; species Arothron firmamentum. The sequence continues at coordinate 22,125 of BJFM01005081.1, read as the reverse complement.
GTAATTTCAGCCCTCTGTTTCCTGTTGAGAGGGAGGAATAGGTGCAGTAGGTTTAGGAACGTCAGATTATATTTGCATTAATCTGGAACTTAGTGCACATCTGCCATGATGGAGCTGGAGGTGGTTTTAAACAGAAAGAACGCAATGTGGTAAAAATGGTGTGTCCTTGTTTTTGTTGTTGTTGTTGTTGTTTTAAAGCAGATAAATTTGAAAAGCAAAATTTCCTTTGTGATCTTTTGAACTGGATTTATAAAAATCCTCCTATTATGTGGCCTTTGTTACAGGTGAATTCATGGTGTGACGGTGTCTATCAGGTTAGGAATAGGTCTCTAAATGAATCTGATCTATGAGATGCAGAAAAAAGCCTTTACATATACATGAATATGCAAAGTTTTATGAAATCTACATTTTTCAAAGGTTGCTAGAGCAAAAAAAAAAGCATTAATGTGTTAATATATGCACTTTTTACTCTAATTACATAAAAAAAAATGCTTTCCATGCTGAATCACAGCTGAATACTCAAGGCTACACATTGTCAAGTATAAACAAGAAAGTTAAAAGGCTGCCGTGAGCTGATCAGCAAAAATTAACATTCAAGTAAAAATGCACATTGACTTTGAGATCAGGAGCAGCCTGCACTCATGAGTCAGTTTTAAAGCATCGCCGGTCTGCAGGGAATTGTTGGAATGTTGTTGATGAATCCTGCTAGAAGACATTCGTATGGTTTAAAACACTAAAAATATTAACATTTATGTCCCTCGATAAGCATAAAGGTGATGGTTTGCTTGATAATTAAGATGATTCTTTTCTCCGTGTTTATGTGCGGTGGTCAGTTTCCCTTTCTCACAGATTTCTGGCCGTCTGTCCCTTTCTGTCAGCACACTGACCCACCAGCTTTATGGCCAAAGTGCTAAGTGGATGAGATACGGCCGCAGCCGCTTGTACATCAGTGACACATGCTGCGCAGAGGTGGTGGATAACTTCATCCTGGGGGGGGGAAATAATGAGCAACTGTTTATCATTTTGCTGTGAGTGTTTAGAAGCTGCTGAGAAAGATAAAGCAGGTTCCTCAAGCTCAAGCGCAACAGACCGACCTCTTGTTGAGACAGCTTTGAGGGCTTTGTGATGAAGACTCCCAGGTGCTCCTCATGCTGAGGACTTTTTATCAACAGCACAGAATGCAGCCATGTAAATATGTATGAGAAGATCCTGGCTTACACCTCAGAAAAAGCAGTTTTTGCTAAAGTGCACTGCAACCTCTGTGAGAGCATGTGTTTTATTTTACGTGATAAGTCATGGCTTATAGCAAGGTCACTGGTCTTAAACTGTCCCATATTTCTTGGTGAAATATGATGTTTCTGCAGGCAGGAATGTATGTAAATGCTTCCAGATGGTGTCTTTATGTTCCTTTTTTTGTACTGTATGTGTATATGTTTGTAGTATATACATATAATATGTCCACCTTATGGGGAAAAAAAGTCATTTATTCAGTTTTATTTCCCTGATATAAGCATGAAATTGTATAAATCAAGAAATTTCATCGGTGCGGAATTTAAAAGGTCTTTAAGTCTCAAACTCAATTTGCTGAAACCTACGCAAACCTCAGCATCTTTAAAAGTCACAGTCTGCCCACACAAATATTGTTCTGATACAGTATATTGTTCCATTTTTTTAAATTTATTTTTTACTAAGCACATCAAGAAATATGATTAAAATTCCTCCCTTCTCTGCTTTTACAGCCCACAGTCTGGGAATGGGACATGATGGAGGATAAGGGGCCACGCGTCGCCGACTACTTTGTGGTTGCCGGCCTGACTGAATTGCCAAAGCCTTTGGAGGAGGAGCTCCACTTTGATGATGCAGGCCCCAAATCTGTGAAACCCAAAGCCCCCATCACTGATGTGGCTGTTGTGATCCGCTCCCTGGGTGAAGAAGTACCCCCTGGTTTCACCTGTGTGGAAAGCACCCCCTCGGGCCTCTCTGCTGAGCTCAATGGAGCCAGCCTCAGGGGCCCTCAGATCTTCCTGTGCTTCAAGAGAGGCCGAGATAAGCCTCCGCTGACAGATCTTGGGTAAGCAGTAATCCTCAGCCACTGAACCTTTACCAACCCTGCACCACTAATCACTTCTCTGCCTCGGGTCACTATAATCTGTGCTTAAACATATCCTGACATCTCCACACTGAATATATAGCTTACCGGTAATATTTTTGTGAATTTCATGCCGAGGGATCAAAACTTTAAAGGCCTCTTTGTATTACCAGTATTCTCTACGAGTGGAAGGAGAAGCTGAAGCCCGGATGTCACATCGTCCAAACAACGCCCTCGGGTCGGCCTGCCAATATCAGCAGCTCGTCCTCCCAGCGCATCTACATCACCTACCGCCGGGCCCCGAAGAGCCAGCCCCACACGTCGCTGGCCGTTACTGATGTTTGCATCATCATCCCGGGCAAGGGGGAGATGCCCCCTCACACCTTCTGCAAGGTGGACAAGAACCTCAACAGTAGCATGGTGAGCCAGAGCTCAGAGAAGATGTAAATAAGGATAATAATGCTTTGATTACTGATCTGGACTCTTCTTGAACTCCAGTGGGGATCGTCAGTGTACCTGTGCTATAAGAAGTCTCTGGCAAAAACAAACACCATTAACTACAAAGCAGGTGAGGTGACTGACTCATAAACATGGTGGCGTTCACTGGGCTGAATCTATGACATTGTTGTCATTGAGGACTAATGATTGTGTGTGTTCTTCTCTTGTGTTGGTTGTTGTCTTCTCTTGTTGTAGGTCTGCTGTGTCGGTACCCTGACGAGGACTACGAGTCCTTCCCACTGCCCGAGTCGGTGCCTATGTTCTGCCTGCCCATGGGGGCGACAATCGAGTGCTGGCCAGCACACACCAAACACTCCCTGCCTGTTTTCTCCACATTTGTGCTAACTGGCGCCTCTGGGGAGAAGGTAAAATGACTGCACTTTACCCATGTTTTTTGGGTTGTTTTTTTTTTTACATTTTCTCATGTAAAACACGGACTGGACAGTCGGGCAGAAACATTTCAAGTAGGGAGCCATCACCCTCTTCAGTGTCTTGTTGCACTGTCAGAAATAAGATCTTTTTTAGGGGCTTTGAGACAGAGTCTCTGTTGATTGCATCATTACAGGCAGCCTCTCTCTCTCTCTCTCTCTCTCCTAGCCTCTTTCCATCTTTGTCTCCCTGTGCACTAATATCCCTCGTGCATTAGTTTGTTGATGGATTGCAGCAGTTCCTTAAAGTACCAGACAATGTTAATCAGTTTCTAAACTGACTGAAATCCAAAATGGCTTAAAGGCTGTGATTGGAATGACTACTGCTCTATCCTTTAAAAACGATGCAGCATAAAGGTCTTTTTTGCTGCTTGGCCTTTGAATTATGGATAGATCATGCAGCAGGCTGATGCTGCCTGAAGTGCCTCAGTGCCCACACCTCCCATCTGACAGCCTCAGGTCTGCAGATTTGTCTGATGGTGCTTCACACTTGGAGTCATCTGTCTGTTTATTTGTGTCTATTTATCTGCTTCAAATGGCTGAACATGAGTGATCTCGTTTATAGTGATAAAAAAAACCTTATCTCCTGGGCCTCAGCATTTTATCTGACTAGAGTCTTTGACTGTTGCCTTGTGACGTTGACGTCTGGATAGCAACAAGCGGTACGTCTGCTGGTGGTCACCCGTTGGTTGTGATGCTTTTTCCCCCTGCAGGTATACGGAGCAGCCATCCAGTTCTATGAGCCTTATCCTGAGGAGAAACTGTCTGAGCGCCAGCGTTTGCAGCTCAGCCTTCCCAGCATTGATCTGAGACCTGACGGGACCCGCAGCGTTTACAGCAACAAGAGCATCTGTCTCCTCTCCCACTGGCCCTTCTTCCAGTCGTTCAGAAGCTTTCTCACCTTCCTCTATCGATACTCTATCTCTGGCCCCCATGCGCTGCCTATTGAAAAGTGAGCATTTTTTACAGATCCTCTACTTTGTTTAAGGACTGTGGTTCAAAGACTTTAGATCTATTCTTAGTGTCGCTGACAGGGTTTTTCTGCATTATTAATTGATTACATTTTCCTCACAGGCATATCTCTCACTTCATGCAAACGGTGCCATTCCCCTCCATCCAGAGGCCTCGCATCTTAGTGCAGGTGAGTTTGTCTTTTATATATACTGTATATATATATATATTTATGAAAAAATCCATAAGTATTGAGCTAAATCCATGCAATGCACTAATGCTCTCTCTCTCTCTCTCTCTCTCTCTCTCTCTCCTGTCTCCTACAGCTGTCTCCACATGACAGTCTGTTGCTAAGCCAACCTGTGTCCTCCCCACTTCCTTTAAGGTGGGGGAAGCGTCATTAAAAATACAAAATCACCATAAGTAGATGCCCAGTTTGCTGCTGCTTCAATCCAAAGTGCTTTGTGCTTTTGTGCTTTAGTGGTGGAAGCCTCTCCACGTTGCTGTTAAATCTGGGCCCAAAGAACGCAGCCACTCTGCTGGTGCTGGCTGTCACAGAACACAAGATCTTGGTTCATTCCCTGCGTCCAGCTGTGCTCACCAGTGTTACGGAGGCCCTTGTGTCTGTAAGCCAGCTTTTAATTTTTTTTCCCCCTGAATATAACACCAAAGAGGCTGGACTTAAATGTGATTACTGTGGATAAGTTAATAGGCAGAGCGTCTTATAATCACATCAAAAGAGATTTGGTTTTATGGGAGCTAATTCCCCTCTGGAAATCTTTCTTAATAAAGAAAATACATTTGAATTTCTCAAAGAGAAATCAGAGAGTTTCCAGATTTGAATCTTTGCTATTGTACGTTGCAGATGATCTTCCCGTTTCACTGGCCGTGCCCTTACATCCCTCTGTGCCCGCTGGCCCTGGCCGACGTGCTCAGCGCCCCGTGCCCTTTCATTGTGGGCATGGACTCCAGATATTTTGACCTTTACATCCCTCCATCCGACATCACATGTGTGGATCTGGACACCAACACCATCTCCCAGTATGTGACCTTAGCTGCCCTGAAAGTAGTCTCTTGAAACTTGAGGTCATGTGATATTATCACTGCTGAGGTTTTGAGGGTTTTCTTCAGTTACATGATGAAAGCTCCTCCCCATGTTTGATGATATCTCCCGATTATGTAATGTGGAGGAGTTGGAATGTAAAAACGTTGCATTTATAAAGATGCTGTCATTGATCTGCCAGTTTAATTTAAAAGCTATTTTTCAGGCAGATTAAGTCGTCAATGAACTTTTTTGCTTCTTTATATCACCTTACTGCAATCAAAAACATATGTTTCCAGGAAAGATGACAAGAAGGCTTTAACGTGGAAAATCTTGCCTAGAAGAGCTTGCAAACATCTTTTGAACACCTTGAATAAGTTCTATCAGCAGCTGATGGAGGGTGAGTCTAATTCTATATCATCTTGATTTATTAATGTTGTTGAGTCGAACAACAGTTCGACTGTCAGTTTTACAGGAACTTTTATTAGAAATTTGCACAATAGAAGTGCAGGCTAGGACATATTGCACAAATAAAAATTTTATGTGATACAGATCTCTGCACAAACTTCCTCATCTACAGTTATGCACATTAGTCACTTCCTAGAATGTTCTTGCAGTTTCTGATTTCAGGAAGTCATGTAGCAGGGTGCACCACGTCTCTCTGTGTTCTGTTGTAAAAGAAGCAAAATGTTAGTTTCTGCTAGCATGACATGATGCAAAAACTAATGTCAAACTGATGATTGAGCTTTTGGGTCGAGACATAACACTTTCCTTGTGTTGACACACTAGAGTTACAGCTAATGGCAGATGATCTGCATTGTTGTTTTTGCTGGCGATACTGAATGCATATTTAAACTGTGATAGCTCTGGAGCTCATTTGCATTGTTGTCAGGCTGCCACTTATGTCCCCTGCCCAGATTTGTTCATTTGTTTCAGTGCGAATTGAACTCCCACCCATCCTCTGTTATATGATTGTTTATTGCTAATCATCAAGTGTGAGCATGCAAAGATGCTAAATCAGTGGTTCTTAAATTGATATGAGAGCCTCCCTGTGGAGGCTAATGGGTATGAAAGGAGGAAGACCAATAAATATTTGGTTGGGTGATGTCTGGTTAATACTTGACAAACTGATGAAAAGCTGCTAGAAACATGGTGGCTTTTATCTGCAAGTATTTGGTGCCGCATGTTTGACATACTTGCGTGTTTACATGTTTTGTGACGTCTTCTCAGGCGATCACCTGAACCGTGAAGATGTGCCAATGGATCACGCATTGACTGACCACGAGCTCCATGGCGGGAAGAGCCTCCACTCTTTTGAACTGGAGATCCAGGAGGCCTTCCTGCGCTTCATGGCGGCCATCCTGCGGGGTTACCGCTCGTACCTGCTCCCAATCACTCAGGCCCCCTCTGAGAAGACCACCGATGCCAGCTCCCTCTTTGACCTCCAAGGTAAAGTTTTTTGCCTTTTTACACTGATGGGTTTGTACATGTTGGACTTTATGTTTATATAATTAATAGTATGTAAAACACCAGTTAGCATTAACTGCGATTACAGTTAAAATGTCAACTTATCAGTTAATACAGTCTTTAGGATAATATTACCATAGTAATACCTCAATCTAACAGTTGAATAGGACTTTAGGTAAGCTTATGTTACTGTTTTTGATTTTTTTAAGTAGTTTTTGCCTAAAATTGAAAATACATAACCTTTAATAGAGAATTCATAGATTTATGGCTCTGCCACAGCTGTAGTTAACCTTCTGCTAGTGTTCTGAATTTGAGATGTGCTGTATTTCTTACATCTGTAAATAGTTAAAATACTTGGACTTGTATTCAATGCCGTCAAATGTTTGCATGTGAAATATGGACATTTTCACTCAAATCACTTTAAAATTCAGACAGAATGACATACAGTACAGATAAGCGTGATTACATAACAGAGGCAAGAGCTTAAGACTGAAAGGGAAGTTCAGCTTCTCCTAAAATTTCAAAAACCAAATGGTCAAATATGTGCTGTTGCGTTAACGTTTTACTGACTACAAATGTATTAGAACGCATTCATCTCGAAGACGAGGTAGTTCAGAATCAGCTACTTATTACAAGTTGACTGACTCGATTTATTTTGTTAACTTCTCAAGCATTCCCATTGTGTCAATGCTTTTTCCAGTAGAAGCCAAGCATTCATTCTGTGAGACTATGTGGGCTTTTTTCATTGCCTTGAAACTCGACGGTCACTGGATAAATGCCACAAGGACCAACCACCACTGTTACATAACCAAAACAACAGTGAAAAACACATTAGAATATTTCCAAATGCTACAAGTAATTAGATGACGTCGGAAGCCAGGAGATGATGAGGAGCAGAAACACATTTGATGAGGAGCAGAAACACATTTTGCTCATGTATGTGCTCATTGGTGATCTTGTGCTGCTGGGAGTTTTAATGCCCGACTGCTGCTGCTTAAATCACTGCTGGAACGACACTGGTGCTTTAGCTTAAGCCTCAGTGGAAGTAAGGTTTGCATGACAACTCCGAGAAACCGTCATGATTAATAGCACAATGTCACGACACATCTGTGTGTTGTTATGCAAGCGGAGCAGCACAGAATGAGTTATAATTCCCCTCTTCATTTCCTGTCATCTTTGCTAAAGTCCCCTCCACACCATCCAGAAACTGCCTGATACGTAGATGTGAACGAAACTTTTTCTTATTGTATTTTCTCATCAATGCCTCACTTGTCCTGTTTGTCTCTCTGTGATTCTAATTAGGCTTCCTGAAGAGCCGGGACCGCTCCCATCAGCGGTTTTACTCTCTCATGATCAAGACTCAGATGTTCAGCCGCTTCATAGAGGAGTGCTCGTTTGTCAGTGATAAAGATGCCAGCCTGGCATTCTTTGATGAGTGTGTTGATAAGGTGAGGTTTGCGGCTAATCTTTATCATAGATTTTTGTGTGTGTGTGTGTGTGTGTGTCTGTGTGTGTGTGTCAGAGACAACAGCATTACTCTGCTGGGAAGGATATAAAAAAAAATGCAACAGTAGCGATATTGGATCTGGACAACTCCCATTTAGAGAGAAGTGATAAACATGAGTCATTCTGGCCTTTCAGTGAGCATGCATGAAAGGCCTGGATCCTTTTAACGAAGCCAAAAAATGCTGATAGAGGTGGACTAATAAACAGTGCAAGTAATAATAATGTAAGTTTTCCCTGTTATCATCAGCCTTTTTTTCCAACTCCCCTACCTTTTGCTCACTCTTTATAAAAGTGTTCCACTCTGCTGCTCTTTTTATTGCTGTGCTCTCGTTCTCCTCTGATTTTCTGCTTCTTTTTTTTTGTCTCTCCTGCTGCTCTGTCTTGATGCTCCATGCCTGGTAGTTATTCACCACAGGGGGCAAGGTAAGACAGCAGTACCTGTGGTCTGGGTTTTTTTTTTTTTCCTCTCTCTTTCAATAGTCAAAATCAAACAATTCTCACTTGCTCTTTCATCGTGACTCAGCTGTGTGTGTGTGTATGTGTGTGTGTGTGTTCTGTAAATGCCATAACATTATTTTTAGGCAATTACCTGTACTTATTCAGGATCATTGTCTGTTATAGATACAACAATAACAGAGGGGGAAAAAACAGAGACAAAACTCCATTTTCTAGATGTCGAAATTGGGCGCGTTCACCTCTAACACTGTGAATCATTTGGGGATGTTACGGATTTTTAGAACACATCCTGCCTGCAAATGTTTTGTAAGAGTCGTTTAAAAAAAGGGCAAAACCTCTTCCACTTCAAAAGGAAGAAAAAAAAAACTGCACAAATTTGTGCAATCAGGAAGTCACATTTGCATCCTGCGTGGATGCTTGAAAATCCTGTACGAGCGGTCACTGTGGTAATAAGGGAGAAGTGGAAGCACTGATTCATTCTGCTGCTGAAGTTGACAACAAATGTGTGATTGAGAAAGGCCTAAGAGGAAGGACAAATAGTGCAGGAACGCCGAGTGAATTCAAACCGAGGGCAAAGGGGTCAGTGGGAGTCGGTTGACTGAATCATCCACTTAACTGAGTGGAACAAATCCTATAACACAGCCTTCAGCCTCTGCTATAATATGAATATTTCTGTGGAGCTCATGTCTGAATAAGAGGATGACTGATTCCGGAAATCCAAGTGGTGTTTAATGATCCCCCCGACTCATATTAGTGAGTTTTAGCCTTTCCTTGGGACCCCAGTACGGCTGCTTTTGTTCTCAGACATGCAGTGACGCATCGGACTGCACTGTATCATCCAAAAAAAGATGAGTCAAATTAGAGCTGAAGTGTGTGCACCACTGCCAAAATATAGCTGCATGACCCAAGAGAAACATGGTGTGGATCAATTCAGTCTCGGAGGATTTGTATGATCAAATCTAAGCTCTGCATTATCTAAAGTCCTCTGCTCACCAGTGGCCAAGAGATAAATGGAATGGAGACATGAGCCATACCTCTGATGCAGACATGCTCATTACTGATATCGATTTTTACTCACTGAGCCTCATATGTGATCTCATCCAAGGTGCCTACATAGTATCAGATGCCCTTGAACCACCAGGCAGCAAAACACCAATAGAGCTGTGTGCGAAGGAGATTAAAGAACACATTTGTGTTTTTCTGAAAAAAAAACAAAACAAAACAGATGGATAGTGAACGGCCAGAAGAAACCAGATTGATTGAACTTGATGAATCCCACCGCAGTGAGCACACGGTCTACGTCAACCCTCCAGAGCTGCCTCCGCTGCCACAGGGAGAAGAGCATCCTCTCTGCTACAGGTACCACAGCACACACGACCGATGCACACTACCCTGCTAAAGCATGTTGAACAGAACTTAAATAGTTCCTCCACTGGCCAAGGCACCCTCAGATAGAGCTGACATCATTTTTTTCATAGCCGACAATTGGCGAGCATGTCACTCAGCTTACCAGTGTTGAGCTAGTGTTTTAGTGTTAGAGCGTCTGAGTGAGTGTGTGTCTTCCTGCAGCTACTCTGGTTTTCCTGTGCTGAATGCTGAACTCCTAAAACCACTGGAGGGAGCAGATCCCTCATCAGCAGGCATGGCCTCCCGCCACAGCAGCCCAGCCAGCCCACTGGCCATCTGTAGACGCTCTAAACAGGTCAGCTGTGCGAACAATAACACTTGAAATTGCTATTTTCCTTTTCCTAAATGTCCATCATGTAATGGTCTCTGAAGTGAAATGGCAATTAAGGTCATTTGTTATTTCACTGAGGCAATTATATTAAATAATTAAACTTGATCAATCAAAGTCTGTGTATGATCTTTCATATCTCAGGAGATCAAATCAGCTCAAAGGATGGCCAAAACCTACTCGTCAATGCCGCAGATGTGGTCCAAATGTCTGCTGCGTCACTGCTACGGCCTGTGGTTCATCTGCCTGCCGGGCTTTGTCAGCACCAGCCACTCAAAGGTGCGAGCGCTGCGCACTGCTTACGACGTGCTGCGGAAGATGCAGGACAAGAAGCTGCAGGCCCCAGATGAGGTATGTAAATTTAGGGGCAAAGTGCACAATTGTGAGTCATCTTTGACATTTGTAACACCTGATGTCATCCGTCCAGGTGTGTTACCGCGTGTTGCTGCAGCTGTGTGGCCAGTACAGTCAGCCAGTCTTGGCCGTGCGGGTGCTGTTTGAAATGAAGAAGGCCGGAGTGCAACCCAACGCCATCACCTACGGATACTACAACAAGGTGCGTGCTGTTTGTCCTTAACTACAAGTGCACCGATCGTAACATGAGATGCAAACAGGATGCTGTTTATGTTCAACCCACCAGGCAGTCTTGGAGAGCACTTGGCCTTCCACCACCAGAGGAGGCTACTTTTTGTGGGGAAAGCTGAGAAACGTGATTCTGGGGGTGCTGCAGTTCAAGCAGGCTGGGAGAAAACAAACAACACGGCAAGGAGACCCACAGCTGTCAGGTACAAACTGGACCCACCCACACACACACATGCACACACACAAACAGAGCAGTAGTCACACTTGCTGTGGTTTAATTAAGTTCACCTTTAATAGACTGAAAGTAGAGCATCCTTCTCAGTTCCTGAAGATCTTATTGAACTGAAATGTAAATGATTTAATCCTGTGGGAGCGCTCGTTTCTCTCCAGCTTCTTTCATGGCCTCATAATAAAGTTTTGTTCCTGCTCCCGCCTGCACACACTGTGCCCAGCCTGGATTTCTTTAGTGGTAATTAAACAGAATGAAGAGGTTTTTTCCTCTCCCAGGAGTCACAGCACAGAGGTCACTCTGGTTTAACCTCCATGTCTTGATGAACTTATTCTGTGTAGATCACCTGAACTTTACTATATATGCCTCGCTAACATCCGGATCTTGGTTTTCTTGTTGGATCCCTTTGTTTTAATCTCCTCCTCTTTTCCGTTATCTCCCCTCAGATGGCAGTGATCTTGACACAGTCAGTCACGGCAGTTTGGACAGCGCCAACGATTCTGCTGAGCGCACCTCCATCGACACTGACTTCACTAAAATGGACTCCAGCGATGACGGATGTAGTACAGGTAGGAAAGCCCGTCTTCTACCTCTCTGCTGCTCCTCAACCCACTCTTTTCTGCACAAAACACTTCGCTTTGACTAATTTAGATTTACCAACTTAAAAGGCTGTGGTACCTGGTGCGTTTAAAAGATAATTCAAGACAGCTTATCTGCTTCTTTTCTTCGGTGGCAGCTGAAAAAGCAGCTAAAGTTAGACAAGAATGACATAAATAGTAGCTGTGAGACCTCATGAGTATGATTCAAGTTGTCAAAGATTCTCCTGCTCCTCCCGCTTCTCTATTCTGGGATGGCTGCGTGTTGTGAACTGCAGAGATGTCGCTCTCAGCAACCATGGAAACTAGATGGATGGCTGATTTACTCACCTCTTTCTTCTAGTGAAAGATACAGAGTGCATTTTTTTTATGCATTTGGAAAAAAATGTTTTTATTTATGTCTTCATTTTTTCCAGGAGGCCAGTCTGACCATGGATATGATTCACTGTCCAAAGAGGAGGAGAGGATGTGTGTCAGAGAGGGTGACAACGTAATACTGATGGACGACAAAGGCCCGAGGCTCTTATGTGAGTTATAGATAACATTCAGTCGTTATCTGACTGTAGTTACCATTTATGCAGGAGTACATCACAGCTTGCTGGCAGCAAAATGGGAGCGCTCTCTCTCAGAGCTGTGGTGTTACAGTGTGGGTGTAATGCATTCTCCAGCGAATTCTCCATTCGCTGCTATATTTAAATGTTTGGACAGATTCTATTGATGGATGGGCTTATGTAACCAGTTGATTGTTTGCTTGTCAGGATGTCTCAAATTTTAGTGCAGGATGACCACAGCCTGTGGCCACCTCAGTTTCTGTTAGCGTAATGATTCAACGCAGGACCAAAAGGTTTCTCTAGATCGGACTACCATTGATGTTCAACTCCTCCTAATATCGTTTTTACTTTAATTTGCAGCACCTGAAATCAAAGATCCAGTAGGGAGAAACTCACCTTCAAGTGGAACCTGCAAAATAGACGCTAATGCAGGTTAGTACCTTATTTTTGATGTTAGTCTTAGAGAACAATTGGGGAGAAATAATCCATTTTCTCACATCTTTGTCACAGGTAATGACCACAGGGAGATATCCTGTCCCACCAATGATGCTGGTCCATGTATTGTTCTTCAAAAGACTGAGAGGCCAAAATCCTTGGATTTGTCTGGGAGACAGGAACGTCTGATGCCCATGGTTCCTCTTCTCAGCTCAACTAAACAGTATCACCATGTTTCTGACAGACTGATAGAGGAAGAGGAAAATACTGACAAAAAGAAACCTCAGTTAGAGAGAGCAGTCAGCTGCAGTACTGGGACTGTGAAAAGAACTGGAATAGAGACCGGCTCAGACCCACTGTCGCTGATGACGACAGAAACGGTACAAAAACACGACGAGAGCAGCAACGCTCCAACGAGCCGTCGCGACCTCGCAGAGGAGATTGAGGTGTATATGAATAATGCGAACAGTCCCCTGAGCAGCCGTGCTGCCAGTAGGGACCTCCAAAACCCCTCAAACCCCTCGCTTCCCTTTGCATCCTCGTCTCCTCACACCTCCCCACGACCCTGCACTCTGCTCCGCTCCAACACACACCTCCCACTTCCCGTCAGATCCAACGACAGGCTGAGGTCATCACCGTCTCTGCCTCTAGGCTGCAGAGACAGGGAGAGGCCGCCCTCCTTAGTATCCCCCTCATCTCCTACATCCTCTACCTCTTCATTCTCCATGGACTCACTTTTCACCCCTACGCTGGACATCTTCAAGAGCAGCGTCATATCAGCAGGGAAAGGTGTGGCAGAGAAAGCTAGCCGCCTCTATTCCCGCCTCTCCTCCCAGACCTCATTAACACAGGTCAGAATCATGGGTTTTTTTTTTATTCAGCATAATAATCCTAGTCACACTTCACGCATCCCTTCCTAATGAATTTCTCTCCCTCTCCTCCTCCAGGATGTAAACTGTGACCGGATTAGTGTGTCCTCACTGACCTCTGGGGAGGCAGACTGCTCGTCTCTGCTCGATGTTGACTCCTGTCTGGACCCTGATGGCTTCACTTCCCCGCAGCACGGAGCTATGTCTAAGCTCAGGAGGAGCCCAATTGTGGGACATGCCAACCTGGGTAGCCCTGGTACCCCAAACAGAGTGTTCCGACACAACTCCTTTTCTGGTTTGTTGCTATTTCTTTCAGTCAGTCTTTTTGCCTTTATTCTTAAATGATGGCTGTAGATTGAGATGTTGAATCTGAATTCTGATTCTGGAGATTCAGAATTGTTGTTGTTATTGGTTACCAGAAACATGTGATTATCTGAATTTCAAATGAGTTGCTCTGTGTTGATAGCTAATCTTTCATCAAATCCAGGAGGTTTGGCGCTCACTTCTAAAGCTCCTCACACTCCAGACTCCTCCCCTGACATTTGTCGCTTCCAGCCCTCTCCCAGTTACACTCTTGAGGTATGTCAGTCACACAAAACAACTTCCTTCCTCACCTCTCCGGAGCAGGTTTCTGAACCCATTCCTTTGACCTCTCGCTGCTGTTGGTAGGTGCTGATGTCCAGCTGCTCCCTCTGTAAGACGTGCGAGTGTCTGGTGTATGATGAGGAGATCATGGCAGGCTGGACGGCTGACGACTCCAACCTCAACAGCACTTGCCCGTTCTGCGGTACAGCATTCCTGCCTTTCCTGAATGTGGAAATCAAAGACCTGAGGTCACTGAGCCGGTAACTGAATCCTTATAAGCATATAAGTATAGAATACATCAACTCCCTGATGTTCCACATTAAGTTAAACAAATGGACTGTTTTGAATGCCATTACTCTGCCTTGCATAGATATTTGAAGTGTCTTTTTAGCTGTCTAACATATTTACCATAGTGTCTTTAATCAGTTGTATAACGTGTCTCCCTCTCAGGTCTGCCAAGGAAAGTAATCCTGTTACAGAGGAGGACGCACCATCGCTGCTCAGTCCTGCAGCCAAAATGTCTGCAGCACAGAAAACAGAGGGCGGGGCAACTGTCTCTGCCCCAGCACCGGTGACAGTACCCTACCTGAGCCCCCTGGTCCTGTGGAAGGAACTGGAGAGCCTTTTGGTGAACGAGGGTGACCAGGCCATCTCGTCCCCGAGTGTTGTTGACCAGCACCCGATCGTCTTCTGGAACCTGGTGTGGTACTTCAAAAGGCTGGACTTGCCAAGTAACCTGCCCGCTCTTATACTGGCCTCACAGCACTCTAGTCTAGACAACCAGGTAATGCCTGTCACAAGTTTAGAATACTGTAAAGACATAGTAGTACATAAAAGCTGTGCATAATAACACATGTTGTCAGTTTAAGATATTAAACCATTAAGCAAAAAAACTGCTGTATGTATTCAGGAAATAATCATTCACCTTTAACCTCTTTCAGGAGCCTCAGAGTGTTTCATCTGAAGACAGTAAGCAAGTGCTTGTGAGGATAATGTGGGACAATCTGAAGCTGCACCAAGACAAAGTTCATCCCTGCTATGTCTTGTGGAACACACACTGTAAGAAAAAGAGTTTTGCTCAAGGTCGTGTATTTACATCTAAATGAAATCATGCATAATTCAGTTTAGGAGTCCCATTAGTCACGCTACGCTCACCAGTGCAATACCTTAACAAGCAACTTTGACTGCAAGAGGTGAGTCAGCGTTCCTTCCGGGTAACATTTATCTCGTGCTTTCTGCAGGTGCAAACTCCCTGGTGCGTTCTGGGCTGTGTGAGGAGGGCCAGCTCTTCACCGTGGAGCTGCTGCAGGGCTTTGTGAGAAGCATTAAGAAGAGTGACGTCTATCAACCCATGGGCCAAATCATCCAGCTGCTGGGGCCAGAACTGGGCTTTAAAAGGCAGAGGTGAGCTGATTGTAGAGTAAATCCCCCAATGTGTGGTGGGAAAGTAAGAACCAGAACTCTAAATGTTTTCTTCTTTTGTCTCCAACAGGAGCCTCTACAGAGATCTTTTATTCCTCGCACTTGTGGCTCTGGGCAAGAATAACATAAATATCAGTAAGTTAGAAATAAAAAATCTTCTTTACTTATCTTAGGGGCCATCCAGGGTATTTAGAGAATCTATTGTGACGCTTCATATACTTTCAACTAGCAGTTCAAAGATTTTACACAGGCTTCTTTCTTTTTCTTTACACACTCAATTAAAAATTCTAGATCTACAAAGCATCACTTGATCAAATAGATTTCAACCATGGCTAGATCGCCAACTAAGCAAGTTTACAGTCTTTACTATGACAAACATTGTTAACTGGAGGTTATTTACTTGCAGATGCTTTTGACCGTGAGTACAAGATGGCGTACGATAGGCTCACCCCCAACCAGGTCAAACTCACGCACAACTGCGATCGCCCCCCAGGAGCAGGGGTCATGGAGTGCAGGAAAACGTTTGGAGAGCCCAGTTTGTGAACTGCAGTTCCTCTTGGCTCCCGCTGGCTTTTTCGTTCTGGCAAGATCACTGCTGTTGCCATTTTTCTCTCTGCTTCTCAGACTCAGGACAGATGCACAGCTCTCTGGCACAATCAGCAAATCAGACTGTAAAGCAACTGCCCCGAGTTTCTCTCATACTGAGCTGCGAGATGGTGTTTTTGTTACATATAAAAGTCCACTCGTATTTTCAGCATATTTAGTAAACTGTTTGTACAGTTGATGTGTATTTTACGTCTTTGTTTATGTTGAAGCTGCCAGTAATTGTGTAAAGAACTGTCTCAACACCTTGTAGGTCCTGGTGGCCTTGTGAAGACTGTTGTGCACATCCGTGTACATGTGTGTGTGTGTGTCTGTGCGTGTGTGTGTGTGTGTGTGTGTGTGTGTGTCTCACTATTGGGCACATAAGTTTTTAAAAGCACTTTTTCAAGATTAATTCTTAACACTTGTTCTCATTAACGTAATGCTGTAACTCGCAGCCTACGCTTGAGTCACTTTTTATTTGACAGTTTTGGGACTCGCTGCACTGGCTGAACGTTCCATCACAGCCAGCAAAAGTAATGAAATTCATCATTCGAGCTGGTACACCTGGCAGGGCGGCTTGCATAGTATAACATACACTAAAGATGAATTGTAACTTGAGAAAAATATAAAACATAGTGATTCCATAAGAGAAAAGTCATTAATGTATGTGTGTGTGCAGGATGTTTATTTCATCTTTTGCACAATGTACCAAAATAACTGAAAAAGGGAAGCATTGGAGTTGTTCACTGTTTTTAAGCAATACCGCTTTTTAAAATGGGACCACTAAGGAGAAAAAGCATTATTACAAAATATTGAGTTAAAATACAAAATACGCGCTAATGTCTGTTTAATCAGTGTTGTTAATTATATTCATTATATGATAAAACTGATTTAAATAAATGTACACTAATACTTCCCCCCCCCCTCACGTTATTGTAGATGTGAGTTTTTGGATATTTGACAATGTTGCACTGCATAATGTAAAGTAATGAGCATAAGAGGTCATTTGGAATTCAGGCTGGTCATGTTTCACAGCTGATAACAACGATCTGACTTAAACCAACCAAACCACGATCTTTCAGTATAAATACCATACTGAGGGGCAGTTAGCAGTTACCCCTGTGCTCCGCCACCGTGTACTAACTCTGGTATGATGCTGGATTAGACAAATCTGTGTGCCTGGCTCAATAATCTTACATCATGTATTGTTATGTTTCATCACCAGGTAAGATGTTTTAAAAAAAAACAAACAAAAAAAAAAACCCCACACACAGACAAAATGACCAAAACATCTGTTGATGTCTACATGTTGTTTACATGTTTTGTCAATTTCAATAATGATTATGAAGGATTATTTAAGATTTGTAACACTGATACTTATTTGTATTGTTTTTATATTAAAAAAGAAAATATATTCCTCAGCAGGATGTATATTTTGCTTTCATTTATCAATAAACACATTTTTTTCTGTGAATTTCACATTTGATTTTTGCTGTCTGAGCTTTACCTGAATGAGCAGAAGGGCCTGAAAACAATACGGAAAGAACTCAAATATGCCCAACTACAGATCACAGAACTGTAATACAGTGAAAAAAAAGTCACCTATATTTCCATTGCTTCCATATTCTACACTATAATAGATAGTTTTTCAGCTTCTATTTGCCTACCATCAAGGCCAAAAAAAACCCCAAGAAATGTCACTGTACACATACTCCTGGTTTGATACCAGATGTTTGTCACGGGCAGCAATTCAGAGAAACTAAAGTAGCTTTCTGCACAGTTTCTACAGAAGAATCAGACATATTATTTGTATAGGTTAAATGTTCTGCTCCTGGTGATGAGTGGAGAGGATGCCTGCAGCAGAGGGCCCCTTTGTTCAGATAGAAACGGGACAGATAATGATGCGATCTTCCAGCATCACGCTGAGAACCAGGAAAATGAAGTAAAGCAGGAACATGGTGGAGCCCAGTGCCTTATTCATCTTCCAGTTACAGGATGCGATGGAAATGATGACAAAGAGAAGCATGATAAAGAGCAGCACAATGGCACAGAAGAGCCCATTACTGCTGACGGCGACTGGGGCCAGGCCGTGGATGGCTGAGTACATCAGCCACGGGACGGGAAGCCTTTTGAAACAATGTGACAGAGTGAAAGGGAGAGGGACAAAGACCTCCCTCAGCTGAGTGTCATCTAAATACGGTTCTCAATGTAAGCGGCGGACTATCGCAGCTCACCCCACGGTGATGTCGAAGATGTTGCTGCCCACAGAGCTGGACACAGCCATGTCCCCCATGCCCTTGCGAGCCACAATCACACTGGTAATGAGGTCAGGGATGGACGTTCCAGCAGCCAAAATAGTCAGGCCCATGATCTCCTCTGAGATACCAATGGTCTCCCCCACCTAGGAGATGGTTCGCCACTTTCAAAGGTAATTCTTTGCATGTCTTTCACGTTACATGTCAAATTTTATGAAATGACGCGCACAATACTTTCACATCACACTGGTAAAATGTGGCTGGTGGGATTACGTGTTGGAATAGCTGACCTGATGGGCCCACCAGACCATTAGGTAAGAGAAGACAGCGATCCACAGAATGGAGCCCAGGAAGGTGGCCACAAAGAATTTTCTGGATTTCTGTTGGATACATTTAATTCAATACAATTTTATTTACATGTCACCCATAACAATTTCTTTCCTTTTCTCTGTTTTTACCTGGTTGCGGACGTCTGGAATTGTGACCCACAAGGGAAAGATGATGGGCAGCAGGAAGAGGTAGGTGGCTTGTTTGCGTCGCGTCTCGGGCCAGTCTAAAGACAGGGGCTCGTCCTCTTTCTCCTCATCCTCTTCGTCCTCATCTTCACTGCTGTCAGTACTGTCATCTTCATCATCACTATCAGAGTCTTCTGATCCTTCTGATCCTTCCTCTCCTGCAGGCACATCCTCCTGCAGCATTGGAGGGGGATGAAGGATGACAGTGTGTTTCAGCTGCACGCGTCAGTATCAAAAGGTCACTTCTGGGCTTTTTATTGGTTCATTACCTTCTTGTCCTCTGGCTGCTCCTTCTTCTGGGTTTCCTCCGGCTCTGTATTTTGCTCTTTTTTGTTCCCAGCATCTGTGAAATCCCAAAATCCCTAATGCTGCTAACTTAATGAGCTCTCTAAAGGAACCACAATTTAATTATGTTGAGACTTTATGTCTGGTTTATGGACAAATGCAGTGAGCGTTAGGCTTATGTAACGTATGAGGTCATCCCTATGGTGACTGGATGAAATAACTCAGATTTGTATTATTATTATTATTGTTATTATTATTATTATTATTATTATTATTATTATTATTATTAT
>BJFM01005080.1:0-14474 GCA_016586285.1 Arothron firmamentum | reverse complement strand
CTTCCACAATATAGACTTGTTGGTGTTTTTCGGTTCTGCCTTCCAGAGCAAAGGTTTCTGTGTTTCTGGGCTCGATGGTATTTTCACCCCGACCGCTCCAGACACCTTTGACCAGTCTAAGGTGTCCTGGTCTGGGGCTGGATCCACCCCTCGTTTACTCTGGGCTACGTTTGAGGAGCAGCGGCTCTCGTTGGGCCTCTTCAAAGTGAAATTACTCAAAGGAAAACAAAGAGCTGCAGTCAAAATGAGGGTGAAGTGTGTGTGGCAGCAGCTGGAGGCTGATACCTGTTTGCCCAGGTAGCTGCTGTCCTTCAGCAGGTCGTACACCCTGTGGGCCTTCTCCCGCTGCTGCGCCACCAGCGCGTCCTGGCCGCGCAGGGCAAAGTACGGCAGGATGTTCACCATGATTTTAGGGAAACAGTCGGCCAGCAACTCCTTCCAGTCCTTCTCCAGACACCTGCCGATGGACCTCACCTGCTCAAAGTCATCCAGGAAGACCAGGTGAGGGATCAGCACCTGGTAGGAGGACCTTCAGGCAACAGAAGGTGAGAATGAGCTGGCCATCAGGGCGCCGCCTCTCAGACACACACACACACACACACACACACACACACACACACACACACACACACACCTCGGAGCGGTTGCTCACCTGTAAAAGTCTCGGACCGTCTCCTGGTCAAGGATGGCGTAGGGGAACGAGCCCAGGGTGTAGCGGTCGTCTGACTGCCTCTGTGCCAACCACTCAGCTACCAGGTAGTCCAGATGGGACTGGACCAACGTCCTCACGCTGCTGTAGCCCAACACGCTGCACACACTGCCCAGGACCTGTGGCACACACACACACACACACACACGCAGCGTATCAGGAGCGATCTTCCTTTCCCACGCCGTGCTGGGCTGGAGCGGTCACCTTTTTAACGAGCTGCTCCTCTATGTTGTTCTCCTTGTAGGACTGGAAGAGGGCAAAGAGAGCCTGCTTCTCACAGACGGGACTGCAACACAGCACCACGCTCAGACTCTTCAGCAAGGCCGCCTTGCGGTTCCACGACTCGTCCTGCTGGTCGTCCGAGGAGCAGCCCCTCTGTCACGGGGGGAGGAGGAGAGCGTTGGAGGACTCCAGCAGGCGTACCAGGGCCTTCTCAAGCGCTGACGGTCACTCACCGGCAGGCCCATGCCTTCCTGGGCCTTCAGGTAGACGCTCTCGAAGGCTTCCTGCTGCTGCTTCAGGGGCAGCATCTTCCTCCTGGCTGGATCGTTGGGCCCGACCTCCAGAAAGAGCCTGGACATGCAGGTGAGCATCAGGGCCCCTCACACAGTCAGGCTATTCTAGCAGCAGAGCCTGAAGGCTTCAGCCCGTCCGTGCGCTCTGGCAGGAATGGCAGCGTACCTCTCCACTGACGTGGCCACCAGCATGCGAACTTGATGGTGGCCGTCTGCAAGGTGGGCTGAGAAGATGGCCGACACCGGGGTCTCCAATTCTCCGCCGTCCTGACCCTTCAGGCTCAAAACGGCCCAATTACAGCGTGGGTCGGCCTACCAGAGATCCAGCAGACATGAAAAAGAACTCAGACGGGAAAGTGGAGCGTCGGTACCGTCCACAAAACCCTGTTCCAACACTGAAACACCTTCACGGGGTCTGTAACTGCACCATCTGGGACAAGGGCCAAGTTTGTTCCTCCAAAATGATCTAAAATTCTGTTAAATCTGTCGTGTCAGAGTAAAACTGGGTCGGATTTCAAGGTTTGTAGAAGAACCTTTGAAAGGTTAGAAGCAGAGCTTTGTGAGAGCTGACCTCCAGCAGAGCCGCCAGACACCGCACCAAGGCCACTCGCACGGCCGCCACGCATTTCCCAGTTTGGCTCAGGTAACTGCAAACCAGGACAGACAGACAGACAGACAGACGACAGCCTGGGATGAGTCCTGCCGCAGATGTGCAGCCTCCTTCAGCGTATTCATTCTTCTCTTCTGCTCACTCTACAGGCCGCCGAGCAGAAAGAGCCTCTCTCCTCTGAGAGCAGAGCCGCTCAGCTGGAGCCGCTCACGGGCTCCTCAGCCCAGACCTTCAAGTACTGCAGCAGCGCTATCAAAACGGTGTCAATCACAGCACCAGCACCACCCGAAAATGGCCGTCTGCTGCAGAAAATGGCTGACTCATGGATAATTAACGCCACATTTCTGCATATCGCAGACAACCCTGCCCCTCGCCCTCATCTGGGCCCAGACAACCCTGCCCCTCGCCCTCATCTGGGCCCAGACAACCCTGCCCCTCGCCCTCATCTGGGCCCAGACAACCCTGCCCCTCGCCCTCATCTGGGTCGCCTTATTTCAGAGCTGGCTGCCTGTTGCCGTTTTTTTTTTGCAGCCAGCAACACGTGAAACTCTTGCAGACTGACCAGAAGCCAGACACGACTTGGAGCAGCGACCCTCGAACGTGCTTCATCTCCTCGGGCGGGTGGAGGGGTCCCCCCAGGCTCCTGATGGAGGGTAACAGAGCCAGCAGGACAGCAGCGCACACCTCCTGGTCCTGGCGGTAGTCCGAGCACAGGTCGCTGTGGGCAGAAGAGCAGAGAGACGCTGGACCCAAGACGCACCTGGAAACAGTGGCGGGCAAATGGGAACGGGCAGAAAGACTGCGTACGCAAGAGGGCGGAGCAGCGAGTCCAACTCTTCTGCTGCCAGAGAGTCTCCAGCAGGAAGCTTCTTCAGCAGCACCAGGTACTGGAAGAGAGGCAGAGGGAGGTGTTGGCCAGCCCTGACCCTGACCCCTAACCCTGACCCTAACCCTGACCCCTAACCCTGACCCTGACCCCTAACCCTGACCCTGACCCCTAACCCTGACCCTAGCCCTGAGCTGCAGAGCCGACACCCACCATGTGGAGATGGAGGACCCTGCTGAAGTCCTGCTGCTCCAGCAGCAGCAGCAGGCGGCGCCGCACCTCCTGGGGCTTGAAGAGCAGCCCGTGGACGGGCTGGACAGAAGCGCACTCACACAGGAGGTCCAGAACTGCCAGGAGAGCCAGGTCCTGCTGGGCCAGATGCTCCTCTGAAAGCAGACTTTTGGCCCCTGCAGGAACAAACGCTGATGGTTCCGACCTCTGAGGGGCCACTCTGAGAAACCAGAGCCGCTGAGCTCACCTGGGCCACAGATGGCGTCGCTGCTGTCGCTTTTCTGCCCGCTGGCTCCACCGTGGACGCCGCTCCCCTCCTCAAAGAGGTCGACCTCCTGGTTCCGTGGAGTCCTGCTCAGCTCCCAGTCCTCCTCCGTGCGCTCCTTGTCATCCACCACCTTGACTCTCCCGGCAGCGCTGCTCGACTGAAGGCAAACGCGGGTGAACGGGACCCGGACGCTCCTCCTGCGGCCAGTTGGTCAATCTGCTGCCGACTTACCAGGAGTCTGCTGACTTCAGCCAGCTCGCTGAGGAGACTGGAGGGCAGCACCATCCCCCACAGACGGGAGGAGACCAGGGACACTCCGTCCTGTCCAGGGAAGGACAAACGCGTTCACACTCGCCCTTGGAAGACCTCTGGGAGATGACCATGAAGAGCATGCTGTCCCATGTGAAAGCGGTGGTGAAACAGTCACCTTCCTGCTCCTGCTGGACGGCGGCGTGCACAGCTTGATGACGGAGCTCAGCGTGCTCACGCTCCCGTTCTCCGTCATCTTCACTTTAGCCCCCAGAACAAAACCGCTCAGCTCCTGCAGCAGCACCTGCCGACGAGACCTGTGGTGAGGAGCTCCAGGAGAGGACATCACAACCATCCATCCGTCCATCCAACCATCCATCCGTCTTCTTCCGCTCAACCAGGGTGGGGTCGCGGGGGCAGCAGCCTGAGCAGGAAGCCCAGACCCCCCCAGACGCTGCACCCATCCGCCCTCCCGCTCCATCCTTCCCTCACTGATGAACAGGACCCCCAGATAGTTGAACTCCTCCACTTGGGGCAGGATCTCCTCCCCGGCCCGGAGAAGCCCTCCACCTTTCTCCGGCTGAGAACCATGGCCTCAGGTTTGGAGGAGCTGATTCTCATCCCGGCTGCGGATCGAGCAGAGACCCGGTCCTGAAGCCACCAAACCGGACCCCCTCAACACCAGGGCTGCGCCACAGTGGCGGAGGGCAGCCCTGGCGGAGTCCAACCAGCCCGACGTCCTGCCAGCGATGCGGACCAAGCCCTGACACCGGTCCTATCAGGGGCCCGACACCCCACACTCCCAGAGAACCCCCCACAGGACACAGTCGAATGCCACGCAACCTCCACGGACACATTCACACGTTCATGAAGGAAGATGAATGAGAAACCTTGGCTTTACTGAAGAGGGCGGAGCAGCGGGCCTCCTGCTCACTCATGAGCCCAGCCGAGATGTTCGCTGCTAGGACGCCTGTGAGGAGAGCGGCACAGCGAACCAGACACTCTGGAGGGCTGGACGGGGACTGTGGGGGGAGAGAGCACAGCAGTCACCCCCCAACACACACACACACACAGGCAGGATGAACGCGGGGAGGCCTGCTCACCTCAGGAAGGTAGCAGGTGAGCAGGTTGTCCGCCACAGACAGCAGGGAGGCCTCCAGCTTGCCTCTGAGGCCGGCAGCAGCGGCGAACTGGCCTGCAGGTGAAGGCCGGGCCTCCGGCCCAGGAGCCCCCCCCACGGCCCTGGGCAGCGTGTGGAGGCTGAACTGCAGGTAGAGCCTCTCCAGCTCCTCCAGCTTGCTTGTGCCATCAGGGCAAAGTTGCTCCTGCTGAAAGGAACTAGAAAGAAAAGGTGCGCAGACGCTCATGGAAATGCACAGGATCCAGCATCAAAGGCAAGCAAGCCACGGAGTGATGGAACAGGAGGAGGAGTGAGGAGCTGAGCTCACGTGGGTCACTTCTCTCACCTCTGGACTTCCTCGGAGCCCAGCAGAAACCTGAGGCCCGCCCTTGTGTCTTTCATCGTCAGGGACACCAGGATGTTGGCGATCAGCTGGTGAGGAAAGTCTCTGCAGAGGGAACCACAGGAAGGTTTCATTCATCCCTGAGACCACGCAAAGAACGGCGGCTCGCAGCACCCGGACAGCTGCGGCTGTCAGCACGATGATGCAAAAGCAGCAGAGGGCCGACCTGCAGATGATGGGGTGTGGGCGGGAGCTCTCGTCCATCTCGTCGCTCTGATCGGTCATCAGCAGCCAGGCCATGAGGGTCTCCTTCAGGTGAGGGGATGCGCTTCCATCCATGAGTCCCACATAGCTGCAGTCTGACGCTGCAGCAACACTTCTAGGGAGCGGACACTTTAAAAGGGCCTGGGCCAGACAGAGAGCAGCAGCCCTGTGGACACACACACACACACACATCAGCCAGTGAGTAAAATGCATTCACACAGCACGTTTCCAAAAGCTTAGACCGACCAAAGTGCTGTACAAATTGGATCAAACATATAAAAATAAAATAAAACAGGGACACTGTCAGCAGGAGGTGATTCTAAAGATAAGCAATCATGAAGAACCAAATGCTCTTTTAGAAAGGTGAGTTTGGAGCCGAGAGTTAAAAGCTGCAATACTGGGAGCATTTCTGACATCTGGGTGGATTTGATGGGTTCTGAGGTGCTGAAAACAAGGACCTCCGTTTTGTTTTCATTCAATTGGAGATAATTATTTGCCATCCAGCTCTTTTTCCTTCAGGCAGTCAAGAAGGGGATTTATGGAGTGGTTACATTTTATTGGGATGTAAAGTTGAGAGTCATCTGCGTAGAAATGGAATAAACTATCAAACGTTCTAATAATACTGCCCAGGAGAAGCATGTAAAGGCAGAAGAGCATCGGGCCCAGAATGGATTCCTGGGGAACGCCATGGGAAGAAGAATACTGGCCTACAGAGAGTGAAAATGTTCTTTGGTGGAGGTATGAGGGGAACCAGCCTAAGGCTGGGCCACTAATGCCAAAGTATTGCTCCAGCCAATAGAATTCTGTGTCCACGGTGTCAAAGGGCACACTAAGATCTAGAGGGATGAGAACTGCACCACTGCCTGAGGTCAGGGACAACACCAGACAGCTTCAACTTCAGACACAAAGAGACACGTCAGAGACTCACGGTGATGGTTTACATGCCGATCCCGACAGCAGCTTCCACACTTCCCTGTCCACGCTGATCAGACCTCCGTGGACCAGAGCTCTCAGGAGGTCCAAGCTGAGGACTTCGGTCTGAGGGGAGCTGACCCCCCTCAGGGCCAGAGCGCAGACCCGAGCCCACAGCCTGCTCAGCTCGCTGCTGTGGCCCTGGGCTTTGTCAGGGTAGCCCGTCTGACATCGGGCCACCTCCTTCAGGCAGCGCAGCACGTAGGGCCCCCGCTCGCCTCGCTTTGGCTCCGCCAGCAGCTGGTGGAGGGCGGCCAGCAGGGGCAGCAGCTCCCGGCCAGGCAGCATAGAAGGACGGCTGGAGGTGAGGACGGCGGTGATCTGCAGCCTGAAGGGACAAATGGAGGCAGACGCTCTTCAAATGGTCCAGAAACAAACATATTTCAGCTAATTTCCAGGGAAAAAACTCAGAATTCTGAATTGTCCCCCTTTGATTTAATTTGATGTCTGATTTGATTTTTTAAAAATCAGATGAAAAGGACTCTTTAATCAGAAATATTATTGATTTGATGAAAAATCACAGTCAATCTTGCACTGTGGCAGTCAACTGATGATCTTTCACTTTTACATTTGCTTTTGATGAATGAGTGTGTTTGCATTTTTAAACATGTCTTAAAATGTCTTGACTCTGGTGGTTTTAAAGGGAACCCCGACGACTGTAAAGACATTTAAGCCTTTTTCTGGTTGCTCTGGGGGCCCAATTAATAAAGGACTTCCAAAGAACCAAGCTGTGGCCAGGTTTCACTCTATTTAGAAAGGTTTGTGACAGGCGGAGTCGCCATGTTGTCTTCTGCTCTGCCCAGTCCCGGCTGTGTTGCTGGCTCCCATGCACCGCACATGCATCGCTGTGGGCTGCAATGTTTTCCCAGAGTTAATCCTGTTTATTTTGGTGCAGAAACGAGTGACTTTGCGTTTCATCATAAACTAACGGTGAACCTGCTCACTCGGGTAAGTTAGAACAGCGCTTTCTTGTTAATTTTACCATCATCATCACTACACAACTGCAGGTTGGTCGATCAAAACGCTCAAAATGTTTTTCCAAAAAGAGTCAGATGTAGTTGGCTGGGCTAGGCACCACGCTGGCCTCCCACAGTAGAAGAATTAGAAACTACTACTCATTTAGGACACTATCGCACTGCTTTTAATACTCATTCACCAATTAAAAGCAGTCTAATAAGGCTGAAATGTCGCACTTTCACAGGTACTGAGAATAAACATGTATTTATTTTTTAAAAATAAGAAACTTTAGACTGAACGCATTGAGCTGAAGCTGGAAGAACAAAGACCTTCACAGCAGCTGCTCTGAATTCCTCCCTTCAAAGCGTTGGTCAGGTGTTCTTACCACGGTATGAGGTCAAAGTCACTTTGCTGCGGTTGCAGATGCTCCCGGAGGACCTCCCAGCCCAGGTCAACGCGCCGGCGCTTGCTGGGTGTGCTGCGGACGGGGGGCCCCTGGGTCACCGCTAACACCTGGATGTCACCACTGTCGCTGAAGAGCTACGCGCACAGAGAGGCGATGAGCTGGCGCTCAGAAACATGGACGGTGCTGCTGCGGCTTCACCTGATGGCAGATGTGAGCCGTCAGCTCGATCAGACTGTCCTTCACCGCCACGTGTCTGCTCCCCGTCGCATATTTCCCTCGGCTGCCGAGCCGACTGATTTCTGTGATGAGAGCATCGTACAGGCTGTACAGCAGACCCTTCCACCTGCTCCAGTCCTCAGCATAAGCACCTGAAATACAATAGGTCCTCTTTAAGATGCTGATTAGTAATATTACAATGAGAAGCATTTTATAGTTCTTCACTTATACGTGTTTAAATGTCTGAATTTTGCACTGTAGTCGGTTTGAAATGTCTACAGAAAGAAGACGTCACCGGCATCCTGCGTCCTGGCCCCTTTGGGATGGTGGGCGCAAATCTGCAGGCTAAAAAACTCCACAACGGCCTCTTTGAGAGCCAGACTGGGCCCCATGTCGGCCCAGATGCGTAATAAAGCAGGCGTCAGCTCCTCTCCCAGGCGGCACACCCTCATCCGGTAGCTCAGGGCCACAGACCTCACAAAGATGTTGAGAGCAGCGACGAGATGCTCCAAGACGGTCAGATGTTTCTCCTGCCTGAGGAAGACAAGAACACAGCACTGAAGCGGCGCACGATCAGGCATCAGCAGCAGGGCAGTCAGGGTTTTCACTTGGCCAGCAGGACTTTGGGGAAAAACCGGAAGAGCGTGTTGTGGAATCCTTCGGTTTGCATGCAGCAGCCGTGCACCAGCGTGTGGATGACTCTGCTGGCCAAAACACCGTTGACTGACTTGGACGGAGAGATGAATAGGCGGCAGTATAATTCCAAGAGATCTGGGGATCACAAACAGGAGGGGGACCGAGTCAGGGGGCCCACGTGAGGCCGTCTGGGGTCCTGAATACTGACAGTAAAGCGTGGAGCAGCATCTCACTGACTGTGCCACTGCTGCGGGCCGATGTCACACCAGTACTTGCGCACAGACAGGATGTCCTTCACCAGGAGCGTGCTGTAGTCTGCTCCGTAGGCGGCGCAGCTGTAGGAGCTCTGCAGCACCTCCGTCACGTGTTTCAGCAGCTCGCTGCACTTCAGACGTGGCCCCCCTGCACCGAGAGTAGGACTGCTGTTGAGGACCGCCTGAGGATTTCTGCACAATTGAAGCCCGCCTTACCACCGCGGGTGGCGTTTCTATGGCAACAGCTGCGCACTCACGTTTGTTAGCACATCGAATGAAGTATTTGACCAAGCTGCACATTTCGGCCATCTTCTTCTGACGCGTGGTCAGCGTAGACGCCGTCACATTGGATTTACTCGACTGCATGCTTTCTGTCTCTCTTTGGACATAACGCTGCAGAAACCTGCCCGACAAACGGGAGACGGCAAAAGACAATTTTGTGAGACAGCAACAAATTGCACATTTACCTGGATTAGCGGTCAGTGCATAGTTTTTGAATGAAACAGGAAAAATCAAAAGATAAATCACATATTCAGAAACAAAACACTTCTGAGGGAAGAGTGCGGATCACCTGAATACAGCGTCCCATGTGAGCTGCTTGGGACCTTTGGGCTTTGATGCAGAGGTGCGGTCCAGCTCCTGCACAACCTCTGCAGAGCGAATCAGCCTTCTAAAGTGCTCAGCTGCCTTCTGGGGGTGCAGATTAAAACCAGGTTACGGCTGCTGGTGCTGTGTGAGCTCGGTCTGGGTCAGGATGAGGTGCAGTGCATGGCGGGGTAGGCGTGTAGGCGTGCGTGATTACCTTCCTTTCTGTTGCTCGGTCACTCTCCAGCTCCCTGCAGCAGAGCAGCAGGCTCGACAGAGACAGGCTCATTCTCCTTTAAACCTGGAGGAAACCGCCTGGTCCAGAGGAGGACAGACCTTCAGGACACTGCTCACTACTCACCCACGTCACATCAACAGCACAACCTTATGCCTTCAAACCCCTGGGTGCTGCCATGCTGGCCGTGCAGCTGGAGCCGCTTTAGCCAGGCAGCAGGCAGGTCAAACACTCACTCTGCTCCGCAGCTCTTCAGCCTGATCGGTCACATCTGGCGGTGACAGGTCTTCAAATTAAGACGCCACAAACGCAGGATCGCAGGTGTTTACTGTCCACGCACAACTTTGCTCCTTCGACAGACTCACGCAGGATATTCCCGCCCCAGGAATGAAACATCACTTCCTGATACCGACAGAGATTTCTGTTTCCGGTAACTTTTGCTGCAATAAACACTTGTTTGCCGGTCATTAATATAACATATACTTGTAAAAATAACAATGTCGACAATATGGTCAAGATGTTACAAACGCATCTTTATAGATGGAGCCAGGCTCGCTGGAACGTGACGTTTGTGGAAAAGACTACACCTACCAGAATTCCAAGCGGCGGATTGCTTTTCGACACTTCCGGGTTGTACGTACTTGAGTTCCCCGCCTTTTGACTGAGCAGCTGTGTCTTCAGAACGTCTCCTTCACAGTCACACTTGGAGTTTAAATTTAATCAAATATGAGAGACTTATGACGAGCATGTAGCTAACACCGACCTGCTACAAACGCGTTCTTAAATATCCGGCGGCCATGTTGTTACCTTCGGACGTCGCTCGGCTTGTTTTAGGTGAGTATTTGTGGCAAGGCTATAGCATTAGCTAACAATGTTTTCAATCCGTAAAACGGGATCAGCTCCTTCACACCCGGCGGTTCCTTTTCCTCAATGGTAAATCTGTAACCTTGTCTGTATTCCGGCGGGATGTGCGTCGAGACGGGCAGTTATTTCCCAGTTTAATCGCGATGACCTGCTCCTCAGGGTACCTCCAGGAAGAGGGGCTGTCCGCGACGAGCCAGGCGTTCATTCACGAGAGCCCGAACCTGAAGGAGTACGCGGACCACACCGCCGGAGACGGCACCGTTCCGGCCTGCGTCTTTGTAAGGCTCTCCCCTGCCCTGCCTGCAAAGTCAAACTTGCATATTGTAAAACTCTGGGTGTGTTTTTTTCTTCTTCTTTTTTTGTCCCCTCACAGTCAATCTTTGGCAAAGGTCTAACAACCATTTTAAATGAGTATGTGGCGACCAAAGCAAAAGGTGAGGTCTTGGGACGGCGCTCCGTTGTCAGTAGATCCCTCCTGGAACATGTTGTCCCGTCCGTCTGTCCACAGAGTCCCATCACGAGGTACCAGCTGTGATGACTTCATTGTGGAAGAAGCTCGATTTCACTCTCAATCAGATCAAGTAAGCAACTTTAGCAGCTTTTTTTCCTGAAATCACTTGAGGTTTAAAGAAACAAAGCGTGTGAATTTTTATGCGTCTCTCTCCAGGTCCTTGCAGAACTCTCCAGTTATATCCGCATGTCAAAGAAGCAAGTTTGTTTTTCTATCTTAATGCTCTGTTGCACACAGTCTTTTTTAAATTCTTATTTAAAGACTGAAAACCATAACATTTAACCCCGCCTTTGGCACCCAGCTTCTGTATTTACCGGACTGTCTTTTGCAGCGCGCTCACGCATCGGAGTTGCAAACATGGCCAGACAGCGAGTCCTCACGGTGGCCTCGCCGGGCACCATCGTCTGCTCATCTGTTTCTGAAACCAGCTCCATCATCAGTCCCATGCACACCTCCCACGGCATCCTCAGTCACTCCACACCTTTGAGCTCTGCTGCTCCGCTCACGCGAGCAGCCGCCAGCCCCGCTACGCAGCAACAGATCCCCGATGTCCGGCTAAACACTCCCAGTCAGTATCCGACAGCACACACTTCAGAGAGGAGGGCAGTAGTTTATAAAAAAGAAATCAATAGATTTAATCAACGTAGATGATGCGTCTAAGGTGATAATAATAACTCTTGCTCATTCTACAAGTTCAGCTTTTGTTGATCTTTGTCCCGTGGCCTGCTGTTTCAGGGGATTCTCTGGCACAGACCATTGTTTCAGAGCAGCGGTTAAATTCAGGCCCGATGTCTCCTGGACGACGGAAATGGTGAGTCTTTATTGCGGCTATATGACCGTTATTAACGGTCTGCACGGTCAAAGAGCACAGGTGGCGGATACGTCACAGGAGCGTTGGGAAGCGCTTGTTTTTACAGCAGTAAGAGACTCTGCGTGTTGTGTCTGCTGCCTTCTCCAGGGACACGCCCAGGAAGAGAGCTGCTGCTGCTGCTGCGAGCGTGGCCACTGCTCCCAACCGGTGTTCCACAGGCCTCAGTGGGAGCAGTGCAGACCCCCAGCTTGAGGAGGTCGTTGATGAGAACTTCCCAGTAAGCAGATGCAAAATCTTCTTCTTCTTGATCTATACATGCTTCTCACATGGTGTAATAAAGAATTTAACGCTGATCTTTAGGATGTGGACACGTTAAGGGTGGGTTCAATTGATGAGCTTGAGCACGGTTGCACCTGCAGCGCCTCAGACGTTGAGCATCAGCCTAACCTTGAAGCTGGTGCCACAGGCTTAAAAGCAGCCCGTTCTTTGTGTAGTGTGTGAGCAGCGTTGCTCTGTTGTCTGACCTCTGCACACGTGCTGATCTTCACAGCAACTTGTCATACAAAATGCACGTGAGAAGATGCTGGGGGACAGGTCGCTGCAGGAGAAGCTGGCAGAAAACATCAACAAAATCCTTGCAAGGTAGGACAGGAGCCGGTGCGTGTGGAGATGCTGGCTGTGGTGTGTTCCTCTGGTGAGGCCACTGTTCTTCCTCTCCGTCAGCGACCCAGTGCCCCAGATATCCAAGACCTCCACGACCCCGCTGGAGGCGGACCAGTCCATCGATGAAATTCTGGGATTAGAGGTGCTGTGCTGTGTCCAGCCTGTTTTTTTGACCTGTGCTTTTTCCACGAGCAGTCATAGATGCTCTTGGTTACAGGGAGAAATCCAC
Source organism: Arothron firmamentum (assembly GCA_016586285.1). Classification (NCBI taxonomy): domain Eukaryota; kingdom Metazoa; phylum Chordata; class Actinopteri; order Tetraodontiformes; family Tetraodontidae; genus Arothron; species Arothron firmamentum. The sequence continues at coordinate 2,000 of BJFM01005080.1, read as the reverse complement.
ATCGGCGATGATGCAATCCATGACATTCTGGAACAGACGGAGTCCGACCCAGCGTTCCAGGCCCTCTACGACCTCTTCGATTACAGTAAGCCCGGCCTTCGTTGCTTTTGTCTCCTTTTGCGTGGAAGCGCAGTAGAATGGTCTAGTGACAGATTGTCGTATAATGTGTGATTCCAGATAAAACTAAATTTTCAGATGCAGAACCAGCTGATGGAGCTAACCACTGCTTTGCAGAGGAATGTGCCACACCCCCAGCTGTGGCCAGGCCCCTGCAGAGCGATGATCCAGGTAGTCTCCTGAGCTAACCTCTGTCTTTATGGTACAATTTGGATTGTGAAGCGCCCTGTCGCCTCGAAGAGTGAACGATGGCGTCTATGATGTTTTTTGAAGGGAATGCCAACACAGATGTTGATGCTTTGGACACAACGCTGACCACAGTGAAGAAGAAGGCTGGCCAGGAACGCAAGGTCCGCAAGACGTCAACCTTGTTGAAGAAAACCATCCTCCGGCCGAGCGGCAGGTCATCCAGGATTGAGAACAGTTCGGCCAGGCTGCTGGTGAGCCAGGGGGAGCCGGCGCTGCCCAGCGCTGCAGACAGGAGCCAAAAATCCAAACACTTTCCTCTGGCTAACAGTGACTTTGTACCACCGATGGATGCTAATGAGCCGCTGAATCCACCCCCACCCCCACCCCTGCCCCCAGCTGACAGTGCGGATGTCCTCCAGTCCGTTTTCAAGGACAGCGGCTCCACCTCCACTGCCGTCTCTCCCTCAACTACACCCTCCACACTTGTTGCTGCTGCGTTTGCTGAGCCTGAATTCCCGCCGCTGTCTAACCCAGAGCAAACACTAGAGAATGGACAGGCGCAAGCATGTCAGGGCCAGCCTGGGACTGTGGAGGCGAGCCAGAGTCACGGCTCCACCCTGCTGCTTCCCGTCACCGATGAACTCAACAATTTTCCAGCTGTAGCTACTAATCTACCTCAAATAGTAACTTCAGGCAATGAAGGGAACACGAACACGAACACGCGGCCAGTGCGGAGTTGCTCGTCACCACACCGATCTGCCTCACCTGTCTCCACCAGTTCACTTTTTGCAGTGGCTCCTGACTCCCAGTCTGTTTCTACCTCTGTGGGACTTACTGCAACTAATGCCTCATCAACACTGGCTTCACCCGCGCGCCCCAGCTCTTCCACACCCTCCGCCTGTTCCAGGGCCGGCGGTGCGGCTCATCATCTGCCCCCTCATCAGCTGGGAGCAGGCAAGCCTGGGGCTGATCCCAGTGTGGTTTCTTTGAAGATCATCATCAGCGATGACAAAGAGGAGGACTCTTGCAGCGACCCAGCCCTGAATCAAGCAGTTTCTAGTATATCTGGAGATAAAATCCCCACCATCTACCTCTCCTCGCCAGCCAAGTCCCCTGGAGCGCCCGGCACGCCGCGGATCTCTTCAGACGAGATTGCACAGGCTGTGAGTGGCCTGCAGCACTCAGAGGGACAAGCTAGTCCCCTCAGCACCAGGTCTGGGCCTTTAGTGGCCTCCCCATTACCTGGGACGCCAGCGGTGCAGCAGAACTACATCATCCAGTTGCCCCTGGACGCCGCTGCGCCTGCTGTCCAGGGGGCTCCCGCCGGCTACTTCCTGGTGACTGAACCCCCCAACACTGATGCTCAGCCCCGACAGCTGCTCCTGTCTGCTGGTGTTTCAAAGGGGCCTTTACCTTTCAGCCAGTATGGTGCTCCTGCACCAGACAGCTCTGCAAGCTACCCCACAGGTAAGAAACCACAACCCCCGTACCCTGACCCTGACCCTGACCCCTACCCTAACCCTAGCTACCCCACAGGTAAGAAACCACAACCCCCCTACCCTGACCCTGACCCTGACCCTGACCCTAACCCTGACCCTGACCCTGACCCTGACCCTGACCCTGACCCTAACCCTAACCCTAACCCTAACCCTGACCCTGACCCTGACCCTGACCCTAGCTACCCCACAGGTAAG
>BJFM01005076.1:0-14200 GCA_016586285.1 Arothron firmamentum | reverse complement strand
GTGTGTGTGTGTGTGTGTGTGTGTGTGTGTGTTTGTGTGTGTGTGTGTGTGGTGAGACAACCAGCGATGTCCAGCTCCCTCACTGGTAGTCATGCCAGATCTTGCCACATGGGGAAACCGCAATCAAAAATAGCATGCTTTAAAGGTCAAATGTGTGGTTATCAATAGTAGGCTGAACGTAACATAGTATTTACTGTATTTTTGTTCAATTTGAAGTAGGATATTGACAAAAATATGATGCGGCTCTTCCTCTGCGCTCTCCAGCATGATTCTACAGAGATTGGAGATATTTATCAATGCAGCGATGAAGAAATATCTGTTTTGTCTCTCAGCAGCCTCTGTAAACCCTCCCTACTGACCAGATTAAGCAATTATTTAAAAATGTAAAGAGTTAAAGTAGTTATTCAGTCCAACTTTATGTAAAAAACATATTTAAATCAACCAAGTCCAAGTCAAGAGTAAAACTATCATGCTATATATTGATATTTGGCTGAATTACGTTTGACTGGAATACCTCTAAAATGCACCACTTTAGTATGTAGTTTAAGGGAAAATTTTAATCTTAAAACTATAATGAAGTGTGAAGTATTTGGCTGGTTACTTTCCACCCCTGCCAGTGGCGTGGTAGTGAAAAAAAAAAGACTGTTGGTCTCCAGGGTTTCCATCTTAGTCTTAGCGCCACATCTCAGCGTTCAGTTTGAAATGTGTGTATAAAGCAGCAAATGTTGACTGTTAGGGTTCCTGTTCGCGTTACCCGAGTTGTGTAACAGCTCAGCAGTGTAGAAAATGATGAGAAGTTGGTGTTGGAGCCCAAAGCAGGACCTTATATGGAGTCCTGGAGCTGTTTTCTCCCCTCTCCACTGTCTTGCTTCTCTCCAAAAGTGCTACAAGGTCGGACCAGAAGAGGACATCCTTCCAAGTCAACATATTTACATATTTGTAGTGATGTGGGGATACTCAGTCGAGTGTTGGCAGGCGAGCCGCTGGTCATCCAGGACAGCTGAAAGTGGACATCTGGGACTTGGCTTTGGCTCACTCCCGTGTCCTTATCGTCCTATCTCATCCAGAGAGAACATTATGGGTTTGACAGCCCCGCGCGTCTCAGTGGACAACTTAAGATTTTATCTTTTCGGAAAATGTAAAATAAACTTAAACACAGAGTGGAATAGCACATAGTATACGTTTATTAACCATACGAATGAGGAGGGTATGTTTTATGTGTGAAGTGTTTCCCCACAAGGACTGAGAAATGCCCCTGGGAATCTTTTGTCTACCCTATCCAAAAACACCTCCCTCACACACACACATACACACACAAACCACACACACACACACACCTCTATCCCTCTCTCCCTTTCTCTCTCCATGTCTTTTGCCCCTTCTCTCCTTTCACCCCTATATCTCTTGCAAGGAACACAGCGCCATATTTCTCTTGGCAGAACTCTGCAGGCCGTCCCTGCGTGCCTGAAAAACCAGCCAACATGCACATTTCTCACATTTTCTGCCTGCTCTCTGCGCACACGTCTCTCCAGCCTCCTCACATCATCCAGGCTCCCAGTGCCTGGATGAATTCATCCTCTCACTTACATTACATCCACATCCCTCACTTCCTCCGTCTACAAAGCCTCTCCGTAATTCACTCTCACCCCACCCAGATCCTTCTCTCTGGTGGTTCCTTGCCCTTTTCTGATCTGTCAAAGCGGGCCAGCCGTGCACAGGTGTGCGAGCTTTTGCTCCGCTGCAGTTTGATGAGAGAAGGCTGCTTAAACCAGAGGAGGGGAAACCAGCGCACTCTCACAGACAAGAGGCAGTTTGAGGGCCCACAGATGTCTCAGCCAGTCAGGAAACCAATTTTAAAATAATTCCAGCTGCACAGGTGCACGATCTGTGCAAGATATAGCGCCTTAATGTATGGCGATGTAATTTAAAGAGCTCAATAAAATATAGGACAAGATACTTGGCTGGACATGTAAACACATTTGTACTGAAGGGAAGTCTGCCTTCATCTACGGACGATGCTGTTTGGCCCACACACGAGGCTGCACTGCAGCAAATCATCAGCTGTATTTGTTATTATTATTTTTTTTAATTTATCTCCTCAAAACTTTCATTTAAACTTTAGTCTGGGTTCGGGCATTGCTGCATAAATGGACATTCTCAGAAAGGAAGAAGGAAGGAGGAGGAGGAGGAGGGGTGAGGGGGAGAAAAGAGGAAAAAAATGCAGCTTGTCTCTTGGGTGCCCTTTTTGCCATCCCATTTCCTATGCATCTGGTCTGTGTTTGTGCAGAGAGGGAGAGGGGGAGTGGGGGGGGGGTGGCCGTCTGGGGCCGATTAATAACCAGTGATTTATAGGAACTTTTATAGAATAATACAATAAAAATGTGTGCATATGTGTGTACGGATGCATGTGTGCACACATGCATGTCTGTGTGTGTGTGTGTGTGGTTGCCGTAGTGAAAGTGCACACAATGCTTTTCTAATTCTGAGGAATCAAAAACAAATTATCAGGAAAAAACACAGACTGTGCTCAGGATAAATTGGGCACAGATGTAGGCAGGAAATAAAACAGAAGGAGGGGAGAAGGCATTGGAAGAAAGGAGCGCAGGAGGAGGACAGGAGGATCGTGGGGGGGGCAGGGTACCGGAGAGAGTGACAGAGAGAGGGCAGGACAATGTGAGGATGTGATGGAGAGAAGAATTAAGAAAAAAGAGGGAAGAGAGATAGATGGAGAGAGGATGAGAGGAGGGAGGGTGAGCGAGAGGACAGGGGGAGATGTGGAGGAAGAAAGTGGGAGGAGAGAGATCAGGGGAGTTCCCATGCCCTGTGCAGAGGAAATGGGCTTAAGAGAGGGGCTTAACATGTATGTGTGTGTGTGTGTGTGTGTGTGTGTGTGTGTGTGTGTGTGTGTGTGTGTGTGTGTGTGTGTGTGTGTGTGTGTGTGTGTGTGTGTGTGTGTGTGTGTGAGGGCAATGAGAAGACCAGACCCATGTGTCTGGCACCCCTAAACCTTTCAAAAATCTAAATATAAGCACGTGTGTGTTCAGCAGCCGAGGTTAATAAGAGTCACAAAGTCTTTGCTCAGTAATCTGCAGCGTCGCAAAAATCTTTTCAACGCAGCTGATATTGTGTAGAGACGTCGTGTAGTGACCGACGCTTTGTGTCCAGGCTGTTCGTCTTTCATGAGATCGTCCAAAGTCGGGGACCTGCGTGCACGGACATGAGGAGCTGGCAAGCGCTACATAATATGAATGACTTCCTGTGCTCTGGGCCTGGACTTTGGTATCTGTAATGTGTCCACTTCTCCCTGCTTTGTCATTCTCTCCACCTCTCCTCCACTGTCTGCAGCACAGGCCTCTCCACCCCCTCTGCATCCTTTTGCCCTCTTGCCCCCACTCCCCACCCCCCCATGACTGGAGTCTGAATCACATTATGCTTCGCTCGGTCTGCTGGTAAATCTTCCTCTCCCACTTCTCTAACCTCCCACCATCCTTTTTTCTCCTCTTTTCAAAAATCCCTTGGCACTGCCACCCACACACCAGTTCCTGTGGATGACTCTGATCCCCATGTTGCCACACTTGGCCTAATTCTGGCCGCACTCGGTTGGGTTGGAGGCCAAAAAAGAGAGGGGTTGGTGGTTGTTGGCAAAGGAGTGGAAAACTGAGCAGGCTATCGCTGGAAAGTCCATCAGTGACTGGAATCACTCTCAGCTGTGCTTTCCTGGGAAGTCAATACCCAGCCTGTCAATTCAAGGCCTGGAGTATCTGTTCTGCATACCTTTGTTTTCATATTTTCATTGTGGTGATTAAAAGTGGCATAGAGATGGATGGCGTATGTGCAATATCACGTATGGCCTATAAAGCCATGCTAGAGTTTCCAATGAAACCTGGTGTGTGTGTGTTTTTGGACTGTGGGAGAAGAGTACCTGGAAAAAACGTCATGGGGGAGAACATGCAACCTCCACAAAGAGGAGTGAACCAGATGAGAACCTGGTAATCGCTATGCCATTCTGCCATCATGGGCTTTAAAATCATTGTGAAACTGAATAAAAGCTTTATCAATAAAGGCACACACGGTCTGAGGAGGTCATATAGAACTTTCTGGGTAGATGGAACTCTGATTGCTTGAATAGCTCTTGTGTTTGGGATTCCAGTGTGACTATAAGCTTCTACTTACACATAACTTACTAAAAAAGTAAGCTTGACAGTATTTGCCTGTTAATGGAGTCCGGTCGCGTTTCTAACTTGTTCAGCGGGACTGGCTGGATTTTAGCAGTTTAGTTTGCAACCAAAGGGTCCTGGAGTCTTTAAGTAATTCAGCCTGTGTGATTTAGACATTTTCCTGCATCATCAGACTCCATAAAGAAAAGCCCCTGGAGCCCAGAAAATTTGAACCCAGAACCTTCTAGCTGTGATGTGACAGCACCAACCGCAGCAGCACCATGCAGGCTCAAGTTTCTCACATCTTAAATCAATATCGGTCCAACAACAAACTGTTGCATAGCAGCTGTGACTGCAAACTTCTGATTAATATGTTAACTCAAATTACCAATTCTATTTTTAACATCACGATCAATATAGATTACATATTTAAATCAATTGACTTTGAAAGATCCTCACATAATCATATTTTTACTAGGTGCGTGTAGATCAGTTAGATCAGTTGAACCTTGACGCTCGACAAATGACTCAAAACCAGCAAACAACAGCCTCACATGGTTTCTAGGAGATACTGGAAACAAATGGTCATGAAAATCATTTAATCATCCGGTTATTACTTTCTTTTCCTTTCAGTTAATGTGCTGTTGGGTAAATATGTCTCGTGCAAAAGCAAAATCGGACGCTCACCTCGTGTCGCATTTCATGTGAAAGGGGAAACAGAAACAGTGGGGCAAAAGGAGAATACGTGTGCTAATGGAGCTGCGTACGTGCCGCCTTGTGTCTCTGTGAATTCTAGTGCGTCTGATTCTCAGACCCAAAGTGATTACAAAAATGTGCGTAAGCGTAACCGCACGGAACTGAGCTCGTCTGCCACAGAGACAGAAAAGGAGAGAGATTTGGAGAACAAAAAGACAGGCAGGCGTCAGAGGTGTAGCAGCATGCCGTCTGTGCAAGTGTGGGTATGAACAGACATGTGCAGCCACATGTATAGAAACACACACACACACACACACACACACACACACACACACACACACACACACACACACACACAGCAGACTGACACAAAGCCACACACCCACAAGTTTCACTTCTGCCTGGTGTGGCAGCACTCTTAAAACACCAGTGCCCTGAGATGAAGGTTCACATGCAGGTCATGGCATTCGCATACATGCATGGTTTGTACCATTTTTTTTTTTTTTTTTTAAATAAAAAAAATTCCCTGCAGGCATGAATAACATCCATGTACGCTACATTCCTTATCACTTTTCAATCAAATTAATCAGTAGCTTAAAAAGAAGACCGCAGGCCTACCGGGCCCCACAGGAACACACAGACACACACACTCGGAAGAAAGATGAACAAACTTTAAATTGTACTGGCTACCAGTAACCTAACCAATCCCTGCTTAACCCTAAACAGGGATTGGTTAATCCCTGTTAGACCCTAACCCCTGGAGGGACCTCAAACAAGCCGCTTTGCCTTCTTACAGCACGTCGCCGGTCATGAGGACTAATGACTCCAGAGCGTTGTTGTTTATGCCAGAGGATCCCTGTTAGGTAACTAAATGTGAAGACAATGGAGAAGTGTGTCCCTCTGCCAGTGGGGGCACAGCACTCATCAATCCGTAAGCGACATCAAATCTGTCCTAATCAGAATGAAGTAAGTCGGTGAGAGTGCTAAGACTTGCCCGTGTAGCCGCAGGGGAAATACACATGTGAAATATGCATCTGTGGTAAAGGTTCACAGTTGGCCTGAGATGGAGAAGTCAACCCTGGGAAATGAGCAGGGGGATGTGTTTGCCTTATTTGCATAATCAGCCTTTTTTTTATAGGCCATGGTGTTTAGCTGCGACCTTTTCACCCTTGGCTATGATGAAAATATCAAAACATGCTTTTGCTTCAGACAAAAGTATTTTAAAAGTGTGTGTGTGTGTGTGTGTGTGTGTGTGTGTGTGTGTGTGTGTGTGTGTGCTCAGTACATGTGACAAACTGTGTGTCGGAGCGTCGGCTGGGGTGAGAGCAGCACTAGCTCAGCAGAGGTGGGCGAGCGTTTCTCATGGCCCCTGAGCCCTCTCTGGACTCGGCTCTTGTCTTGTGATTGGTTATCTCCCAGACTTGTCCCTGAGACTAGATAGAACACACACACACACACACACACACACACACACACACACACACACACACACACACACACACACAAACACACACCCAGGCTGATGAAGAACTAGAAAGGATGAAAGGGAGAGAAGCAACAAACAGTGCTGGGACGATCTGATAAGAGGCAGAATGAAAGAAAAAGAGAAACTGACTGTGTTTAAGAGTCAGTGTGTCAGTGGCAGATAACGCAGAAGGCAGCCAGCAACACCAGTGCGCCCTTTTCCTCCTCCTTTACAGGAAGAGTGTGTCCCCTGCTGACAGCTTTCTGAACTGCACCAGTAACACTTGCGGCCGTTTACGCAGCCTGACACCCGCATGTGTGAAGATGGCCTCCTTCCTCCTTTCATGATGACGTCTCATGAGGCAGAATTAGCAACAGCAGGAAGGAGACAAACAAGAACCTTTCTTCAGACAGGAGAGTTGATAGAAAATATCATCTTTTTAAATAATAAATAAAAGGAGACAATTTGAAAATTAACCAAAGGTCTCCAAGACAAATATATTCAAAAGTCTTGGCTCCTGATCGCATAAATTTGGGGGAATGTTGGAAAGAATTTGCCATAATGTGAGTCAGAACAAAAGTCAGATTCCTCAGGGTCCTGTGTGAACCATAATTGGCTACTAACTGATTTATAATGTGCAGTTACCATCCCATTTAATCGGCTGTAAAACAAACAATGCTGGCAATGATGATGGACTGCGTGCACATCCTCACCCATCCAAGTGTCCTACACCATAAATCTTTCACGGGGTATGAGATGGAGATTAGGCCTTTATATTTATGACATGCCGCATGCATTTGAAATCTCAAGACTCGGGGTGGTGCACAAGTGTTTGACACGTCTACAGACAAAGATGTATACATCCGTGGATCCCGAAGCAAACATGTCAGGAAAGTCTGGATCATTCATCCAAGTCAGACATTTTGGACAACAAAAGTTAAAAGAGAACACATTTTGAGTGAATGGCTGCAGCAGTCAGAACCCAGAGGCCTGGTTTTGAAGAAAGAGAAACAGTGGCAGGAGACGTGTGATCACGGGCACAAAGAAATGGCCATCAGTCAAGAGTTAATGGCTGTCTTTACCTTCAACAGTTATTTCAAAAGACCTTAACAAAGCAGTGACCCAGAGCAGGCTGGATTAAAACAATAGTACACAGTAGCCTCTGTGCAGCCTCCTATAAATCAGCTTCAGTATCAACACACTATAAGAGTGTTTCTATAGATTATACACACTCTTGTGAGCTTTTTTTTAAGCAGACAACCTCAAGCAGGTCTGGCACTTCAGTTAAAACAAGTGGGGAGGTTGTTTATCCCGCAGTCAAACGCTAATCCCTGTTAGGTTAAGTGCTACGCACAGAGGCAGACGTGGTATGTGTGGGCACACACGCGCACGCACACATAGACACAAAAAAGTAAATGCACTGACTGGGTGTGTTTTGGGTGTGTAAAAGATGAAACAATTTATATTCAAATATATTTCATAAAATGTTCCAACACCTCAGGATCTTTCCACTGATTTAAATCATCTAATCTGTATGTTGCCTTATTTTCAGTTGTGCCTCAGAGATCCTGTGAACATGAGCAGGAGGCGCTTTAAGTTGGGCCTATGGACACTACAACAGTCTGGTTGCCCTTGCTACGCTCACACACACACACCTTGTTCTGTGCCACATCGATGCGCTTTGTTTACTTGCCGTTTATGTCAGGCAGAAGGATCTTCTGGGTTTTAAGATTTAGTCATCCCGCTGTGAAGAACCTCTGTCTTCTTCTGACACTGACGGCGTTCCTATGATGTATTTGGCTCCCCAACCTCGCAGACTTCCAAACTCTGCAGGTGCGTTCGTGAAAAGGTTGCACAAAACCACATTTCTTCTTCTTTCTCATAGTTCAGAACATTTTGATTTATGCTGGTGTCAGTTATTCATGTCTTGGTTGTTGCATCTCTGTGAAAGGGTCGTGGCGAAAGTGGCCTCGATGCTGAAATCAGCCTCAGAAGCAGGAAAACCGGCACAGCCGACGATCAAACCCTCACCATTACAGGTGGCAAACCGGATCTAGAACTAGATCTGGTTTCTGCCAACCAGAAGAGAGACAGTCAGCAGCACCTCCATGACAGCATCAGCAAAGTTTCAAGAGTTTCCTGATATCCAACAGGTGAAGCATCCTGGCCTTGTCTGCACGTGTTTGCCACCGCTGACAAGAGACGGTAACCCTGGCAACAGCTACCAAGGTGCAGCTTCTCTTTTCTCACCCGTGGCTCACACCACCTCTCTGTCTCTCTCTCTCTTTCTTTTTCTCTCTCTCTCTCTCTCGTGTAGTGAGTCATGATGTTCATCATCTTCCAGCACGGCCGTCCACGCTGATCAGTGCAGCTCACCTTCCCATGTTTTTGATCTTTTTCTATTTACACCCCAAATGACTTCAGTTGAAGATACAGCGGGTGTTTTTTTCTCTGAAATCCGATGTGAGTTGACCTGATTATGATGGAAAGATGTCCCACGGACTGTGTGTCGTCACTTCTTTGCATGTGGTTTTCAGCTCGTCTGACATTTCCAGCCTGCTAACGAGTGCTACGTGTCAGAGCTGATGTCCGCACACGGGCCAACTCATCCTCACAGTGAAACAATACACAATCAAAGGGTTTTTTTGGGGTTTTTTTGTACTTGTTCTAGTCCTTTCTTTTTAAAATCGCAACTGAAAGCCTTTGCATTTGGCTTTAACGTGCTGTACGTTCGTAAACATGTGGACACGTTTTTCCAGATCTGCCTACTCTGCTGGCACCTTTTGAAGGCCTTTCCTCCTGAGACCGGCTGTCTCTCTGATAAATGTGCGCAGACTGACAATTGTTTTAATCTCATAGGCCAAGAATCATGATCCAGGTCCCCCCCCCCTTACAATTCAATATGCATTAAAGATAAGGTCTTTTTTTTTTTTTTTTTGACTAATTCCTCAGGTTGGCCAAGAACAGCACACCTAGATCTGACAGGACCCCTGACAGCTCGTCATAATCACATCCATTCAAGACTCAACCAGTCTGGAATGGCGGAGTGAAAGGGGGAAGCACGCATCTTAGCAGAAACACATGTGTCTCCGTGATGTCGGAGTGCGTTGTGTTGGAAGAATACTTGCAATAAAAATGTTTAAGCATGCGACTTGTGTGCATGTAGCCTATAGAAAGTGTGAGCGCAGTTCACAGTATAAAGGAAACCCACAGAGGTGAAGAAACAGGTAAATAAACTAGACCGAGAGTCCTTCAAGGAACACAACTGCTGTCTGGTGTAACTGGGTTAGTTTCAGCTCTATTCAGGTCATCAAAGAGCAGCTTAGTGTATTTAAACAGACAGGAGTATCATCATGAAGGACCTGCGAGGACCACGTACAGAAGAGGAATAACTTAGAGAGCGAGCAAGTGTAGGAGAAAAAAAGAGGAGGCCGCACTGTAGGCAGAGTGTAATTTATATTTCAGTCCACAGCGGACGTGTTAAACTGATTACCTAATGCCAAACTGGTACCAGTGATACCCACACTGTGTCCCATCTCACACTGAAATCAATTAGCAGTTATGTAAAAAAAGATTCTCCTTAAAGAGGAAATATGCAAAATGGCTTTGCTGAATAGTGTCTGGATACAAGGTAGATGTATAATTGAATAATATAGAAAAGCTGAGAGATTAAAGAGCCCTCGCCACTTCCTGCACACACACACACACACACACACACACACACACACACACACACACACACACACACACACACAAGGTACGAGAAGACAGGGCTGCTGATTTAAGATAACGTCTCCTGGCCCGTGGCTGCAGATTCGTTTAGCTTCCAAGAAACGACAGTGACATTTATTGGCAGGGAGGAGACCTGCCAAGAGTTTGAGGGCACCTCAGATGGAGCCATCTTACTGAGGTCGGGACTCTGGAGCCGGCGGTGGCTATGGCCTCTGCCTCGACACGTTCACAAAAGACGCACAAACAAATAGTGCAACATCTACATTTAGCATCTTTATGTCGGTCAGAGAGAGAAAGATGACAGGAATGAGTTACTCCCATGGTGCACACCACCCAACAACCACTGATTTATTTCAGCCTCCTTTTTTTCCCTTCAACTGTGCGTACGAGCATGTGTGACACCTCTGAGAAAGGAAGAGCGATAGCGCGTACATGGGAGCCGCAGAGTGCACCGACAGGGCAGAGGCACTTCCACCCTCATTGCTTTGTATAGCAGCACAAACAGCAAACCACAGAGTCACTTCTGCTACACAGAAAGAAACCAACAGTCAGCCATGATCCTTGACCTTTAGGTTCTGCTCAATTCACTGTCAACTCTGGATGCGTGATTTCTCATGTTTCGCCAGATCTTACGTTCAAGATTGAAACGCCACTTTCCTCCCTCGGCAGAGGTAATTAGCTCCAAATGAAGTTCTGATTATAAGATGGTATCTCCCATTTATCTCTGCACTGTAAGAAAATTTGAAATAAAAGCAACATTCGAATCACTTCAAGCTTCCTGCGACTGCATCTTGCATAATACATCAGACATCCTCTGCTAAGCTGAAGTGAGACTGTTCTCAGAGATGAGGCCGCTGTTGCCAAAAGCCAAAGGTCCCGACCCCCACGTGCAGAAAAAGCAGCTGCAGGAGGAAGCTCCCGGTTTTGACCGCCTGTGTGGTCACTGGTTCCCTGTCTGTAGGGGAAGCAGGACAGTGCCAGGGTGCAGAGTTTTATGAGCCGGGCTCCGCCGCACTCGCCACACTCCCACAAGCGTCGCACTGGAGGACGTGACTTTGGCCATGGAGCTGCTCCAGGCCAGACCACAAAGGCCATGCGCCGTGCACAAACACGTGCTGTATGTACGTGCATGACTCAGACAGAGCGGTAGTTCTTTATTGATTTATGCTGTTATTTTTATATCAGTCTCATTACCAAAAATATGGTTAATGCAAATAAACAGTCCTCTGGTTTACTTGTCCGATACTAACAAAGAAAGTTGTTTGTGTGTTTCACTGACCAGCTAGCGGGTGGCGGTAGCAACGTGCTAATGTATCGTCACACCATCAGAATTTAAAAGGAAGTATTGATATAAAAGAAGTAAAATAATCAGATTTCACCAAGGAAAGTGGGATCAGGTGACCAGGTTGACTACCTGGAAGGACAGAAATCATGGCTGGAATGTGGCCTGAGTCTGGACACCACCAAATTAAGGGATAAAGTGGTAGATGAAAGACTGGAGGATGGATGGTACTGGACCTGGTATTATGACAAATGCAGGCCTCAACACAAGAAAATAAAGGAACACTCAAACCAGCCTACAAGTCCTGAAAGCCTGCATCACCCTTGAAAAAGGAAGTCATTCAAGGTCTCAAGTGTATGTGAACTGTGTATATTCTAACCAAGGCTGACAGATTAAACTACAATCTGGATTACACAGAGAAGAGCCTAGAAATTTTTATAAAATATTAAGATTAAAAGGTTCAAGGGGTCTAATATGGGAATCTGCAGCTGTAGACATGGTGCACCACACACCTGCAATATGCGTTATTAAAAATGGATCAGTGCACATGCAGACTGAGAATGCAGAGATTTAAAGGCTACATCCACACATCAAAATCCATTTGTTCACCGTGTGCTGAATAATAAATGTGACATGACAGAGGTCAGACAGTTTGAAAGGATGAAAACAGAGATCAAGCCTCCTTCTGAAGAAAAGATAATCAGGACGAAACACAACTGCTGGTTGGAATGCTCTTCCCTATGGAAAATAAATACATAATGGATCGAAGATTTTCATGCATCAGGTGCTCAAAGTCTCCCCCTCCGCAGCCTAAAGGCAGTTTAGAAATATTCTAAAAAGCCTGTAGGTGTGAGTGTCTGTCACTGTCTGTCAGAGCCGTGTTGAAGTGGTTGTAGCCTGCCTGTGACCCAGTATTAGCCTGGAAATGTCCCAGCCCCGCAGGGCTGATGAGTAGTTAAACTGGAGCTGCCTAATCAGGCCAACACTGACATCTGCTGGTGATCGTGTGCAGTGCAGAGTTTTCTCTTCGTTTAGTTTTTCCCTATTATTTTTTAATCTTTTTTTTCCTTTTCAAATAAACTGCAAATACTTAAATGCATTCAATCTTTGACATATTAAGACAAAATTTAATTAAGAACCAAAGGTGGAGAAATGGATCTTTGTGACTATAATATTACATACTATCATATTATCTGACACTAGATTGGAAAGTTTGTCTTCTCTTACCCACCATGCAAAAGTAAAAGCACAAGATTGTGTCAATTTTTATTATCTGCAAGTATGCAGAAACATTTAAAGGAAATGGCACCTTTGATGTCCGAATCAGCCAACATTTGGCAGAGAGACAAGATAGCACTTGTGTGCTGCTCTGCTAGGCTGATTGCACCTTTGTGTGCTGCCATTAAAGCTCTGAATCATCCGACAAATAACAACAGGATGGAGCCTGTTGGTAAAACACGGAGCAATTTCTCATCTCTGCGTGTTTGTGTGTGTGTGTGTGTGTGTGTGTGTGTGTGTGTGTGTGTGTGTGTGTGTGTGTTTGTTTGTGTTTATCTGTGTTCTGCTGTTTTTTAAAAAAATAAAAAAAGAGTGTGTGTGTGTGTGTGTGTGTGTGGGGGGGGGGGGGTCCTGATCCGCTCAGGCAATTACAGCATGTTAAACATGAAGGTTGCTGCAGATCTCTGGCTCCATCTTACAATAGCAGCACCTCTCTGTGTTCCTCTGTCAAGGTTAGCTGGGAGAGATAATACAAAGATGTGAGAGTGTGTGTGGGGGAAGAGGGTGGGGTAGGGTTGAGTCATCTGGATGAGTCATGTGCAGTGCGTGTGTGTATGTGTGTGTGTGCATGTGGACAACTCAGGGAAGGATGGATGAGGAGCTGAAGACTGGGGGTGGAGGAGAGACTGGAATAGCTGAAGTATCGCAGCGCTCCTTGTGACTAAAATTTTAACTTAAAGAGAACAAGCCAGTTAATTTTGTCTGACTTAGAGAAAAATTTATGTAATGCACACATACGTTATATAACCTGCTGCTAGTGATACGTTGGGCCGAATGATAGAAACATTAATACTGTGTCATTAATATAAGCAGCACCGTGACAAACTGAGCTTTAGGAGGAAGTTTCACACAAAAAACTTAAGGAACAAGTTTTTTCTACGATCACTTCCTGTCTCTCCTGGACTCCTTCCTCCTCCACTTAAAGAAAGATTTGCTTGAAAATGGCCGATGACTTTCCACCGACATCTTCAAGAGAACAGACTCTTTTGGAGTTCTGAATCGTGATCAGCTGAGTCAGAGCGAAGACCGAAGGTCCAGGTGAGTCACTGGATGCGCAAAGGTCTAGAACCCGAACCAACGTTCCCCTGCTTTAAACATGATCAGCATGGCGTGTCTGCCCTGAGAGAGAGCAGGAGAGCATCAACTACCAGGAGGACTTTATATAAAATAATACATGCAACGGTGCATGAACACTCAGGTGTGGTGGACTCTAAAAGCACCAAGGAAGTCTTTTTTTATTGGTTCTCACCCACTGCTACTCTCTGATTAAGTGATGGTGAAGCCAGAGACAGGTGATGGACACTCACGAGTGCTGGCCGTGTTCCCCTGGTGTGAGGAGGTGCTGTTGACAAAAGGGGAGCCCTAAATGAATAGATGCAAGTTTGTCCTCACCAGAGCCCCCCCAGCAGCTGGCACGGCTCCAGCTCCTCAGATCCTACCAGACCCAGAAAGAGACAAAGAGCAAAGAAGTGGAGAACGTGAGGGCTCCCCCCCCCCTCACGGAAAAGGGTGATAAAACAGAATACTGATTGGTACACGTCCAAAAAGTCTGTGTGTGTGTGTGTGTGTGTGTGTGTGTGTGTGTGTGTG
>BJFM01005073.1:69166-80446 GCA_016586285.1 Arothron firmamentum | reverse complement strand
GGGGGGGTGCTTCCAGGAACAGACATTTCCAGCTCTGAATCCAGATGCCGCCGCCCCGCCCAGACGCTGCTGATGCTGTTTAAACCAGTGCTTCTCAAAGTGTGGGACGCGCCCCACTGGTGGGGAACGGAGACATGGCAAGTGGGGCGCCTGCCAAACGGGAGGAAATTATAATTTTATGTCTATAAAATGTTTTCCTTTATTGACAATTAAGAAAATTCACGAAATAAAACACACACATACGCACAAAAGTAATAATGAATAGCTAGAATTCTTAAAATAAAATAAAAAATGTAACCTGGAACTATTTTAGTAATTGATTGGCGTCGGGTCGGTGATTGCATCGGGACAACAGTTGCGGCGGGAAAGCAAGCAGGCGTATGAGCGCAACATGGATAAATTTGTGACTCGGACCACAAAAGAGCCATCATCATCACACACACACACACAAGGCAGAGCCTCGGCCAAGTCAGCCAAAAACCCAACCAAAAAGAAAATATGATGAAAGCTATCTTGGTCTAGGATTCACGGTTGCGGAGGTCGGAGGAGAGGAGAGACCGATGTGTGTTCTGTGTCTGAATTATTTGACGACTGTAGTTATACTTTTTGTTTTTGATCCAAATGAAGATGGCACATCCGCAATTTTATTTTCTCTTTTTGAACTTTGTGTTATTTGATATTATTGATTTTGATTCATTATAAAATATGGCATTACTTGGTGTTCAATAAAGTTTAAATTTAATTTGTCAATTTGTTTTTGTTGGGGCGACAGGGGCAGGTGGGGCTTGAAAATCCCCACTTGTTCAAAGTGGGGAATGACCAAAAAAGTTTGAGAACCGCTGGTTTAAACCGTGGAAGCTACAGCTGCAGGATGACACCAAAGCTGACAGCTAGCCCAGTGGCTAAAGGCTAAGACGAGCTGCAACTGGTGTATTATCCAGCTACTGTCACAGCGTGGCCAACGCAGGCCGCCAACGAAGGCTACCAACGCAGGCCGCTAACGCAGGCCGCCAACACAGGCTACCAACGCAGGCTATTAACGCAGGCTACCAACGCAGGCTACCAACGCAGGCTACTAACGCAGGCTATTAACGCAGGCTACCAACGCAGGCTACCAACGCAGGCTACTAACGCAGGCTACTAACGCAGGCCCCCAACGCAGGCTACCAACGCAGGCTACTAACGCAGGCTACTAACGCAGGCCCCCAACGCAGGCTACTAACGCAGGCCCCCAACGCAGGCTACTAACGCAGGCTACTAACACAGGCCGCCAACGCACGCTACCAACGCAGGCTACCAACGCAGGCCGCTAACGCAGGCCGCCAACACAGGCTACCAACGCAGGCTACTAACACAGGCCGCCAACGCAGGCTACCAATGCAGGCCGCCAACGCACGCTACCAACGCAGGCTACCAACGCAGGCCGCTAACGCAGGCTACCAACGCAGGCTACTAACGCAGGCTGCCAACGCAGGCTACCAACGCAGGCTACCAACGCAGGCCGCTAACGCAGGCTACCAACGCAGGCTACCAACGCAGGCTACCAACGCAGGCCGCTAACGCAGGCTACCAACGCAGGCTACCAACGCAGGCCGCTAACGCAGGCTACCAACGCAGGCTACTAACGCAGGCTACTAACACAGGCTACCAACGCAGGCCAATAATGCAGGCTACTGTATTAAATATTCTCTCAGTTTTGCATTACATAATCAGTATTACATAATCATTTCATAGATTACATTTACTATACTTTGCAATATATACTATACTTAGCAACCATGATAACCTTGTGTGACTATATAAGGTTTGTTTCCATGTATCACGTGCTTTGAAGTATATATCACATGAATATGTAACTATTACGACACGCCTACTGGGCAAGGTCAATATACAAAAACTCTGTACGCGGAAGAACAAGTGCCTTCCTCCCATCTTCTCTGCCCCTCCTGGGACGGAGAGAGCTGTTACAGTGTGGTTGAAGGCCCACGGCCGGGTAATACATTTTGCTTTGCAGACTTGGACTCTCTTTTATCCCATCCAAGACTGAACTTGCAACAATTCGGCGACCGCAACGGGACATCCGAATTGGACAAGCGGACCCTCAACTTCGCCACAACTCTTAGATCAGCCGACAGATAGACAAAAGGTAAGCACTGCCTGTTTTACCGAAAAGTGCGTTTTGTGGTGGAGTGTGGGAACTGCATTAAATTGTAAAAGTAGAGAGTTTCCAATCTGTGACGCAAGCGAGTGTTCGCTTCTGGGCGTTGGCCCGAAGCAGGTTACTGTGTTTGACCTGGGAGGCATCAGGGTGACTGATAGCTGTTGTAGGCTTGTTGTAGGCTTGTGAGGTATCAGTTTTACTGGGCCGTTAGCCCAATGCAAGTAGGAAGTTGATGACTTGGACGGGAATTACACTTGTTGGTTCCCGTTGGCGTGAAGCCGCAGATTTCCAGCCAGAGAGGAGCTGAAGAGTGCACTATAAAAAATAAAAACAAAATAAAAAACAAAAAACAATTTAAAAAAAAGGGGGGGAGAGAGAAAAAGAGAAAACCCAAAATAATAAAAACATTTAAAAACATTTTGTGTTTGTACCAACATATCTAAATTGGCTCAAAAGGTCAAAAATGGGGACCCCCAATAAATCAACACCATTAGAAATCTTGTTGGAGCGTCAACTGGCTCGGACGCCAGATGCACATAAAGCTGATATGATTGTGCAGCAGACAGAATTTTTGGAGGAGTTCCAAGTGAGACTTCAGGGGTTGAGCGAAGATGAATTGTTGGTGCGGCTGTTACAGATTGTTGTTGAGCAGGGGAAGGTCAAGGACGACGCTGTGAGTGCTGCGAAGGCGGCAGGAGTGCTGAAAAAAGGAAAATGGAAAAGTAGGGCAGAAAGGGCAGACAGGGCCAAGTGTATGGCACAATCATTAAGAGATGCATGTCTGACTTTGCGCGCAGCGAATAAATGGCGAAAATATACTCAGAGTCAAAAAGAAAAATCACGAGAGCCGAAAGAAGTAGATTCTCCCCCCGAGCATCACCCCCCCTCTTCATCCTTATATCCAGTGATCACAGGGGGCACAGTTCATTTGGCAGGTGGAAATTTGGACTTTGAAGCTCCGGGAGTGGCTGAGGGCCAGAAAGCTCGGACCCAAGTGTCTGCTTCAGCCCCCACCACTGACCTCTCTGTGTCAAACCCATTCGCTCTCAATCAAACGCACACATCTGGAGAGGATCTTTGGGGGAAACAACAAAAGCAAATGGCAGCAGCGTTGCAACAACCTGCATCAGACCTTGCAAAGCGCGTGGCCGAGATGGAGGAGCAGGTGAAGCGCTTGTGTGTGCAGGCCTTCGCTCAAGGCGGCCCCCCTCTGCCTCCCTCTCACGCGTACGCGCATGGGACACCTGCTCCGATCTTATCGTTGCCATCCACCTCCCAAACCGTACAAACATTCCACACGTACACACATGGACCATCCATACCAATCCCATCACCGCCATCCACCTCCTTCACACAACCCTTCCCTCAAGGGGCCTCTTTATTGTCTCCCTCAAACACACACACACATGTGCCACCCGCTCCGTTCCCAGCACCGTCATCCACCGCCTTGCCCTCGACGTTATCAGGAGTACCCCCACATGAGGAGCCGGAGGTATCTTTTCTGAGCTCCACTCCGGGGAGTGCGACCTCCTCCCCTCCTCCTGTTTATCCAGCACCAGGGAACGCGACCTTCGGGTCCGTGCCCTACACGCGCTCGCGCGCACAGGCAGACAATACAGGCCCAGTACATCAATACCCCCTAGTGGCGACTTCAGGAGCTACCTCCTCCACTTATAAACCATGGCAGTTGAGTGACATTACAGGGTTAAGGAATGTGTTGAACCCACTCCCCAATGGAGCCAGTCCCTGGATACAGGCTTTAAAAAACCACACCCAGGGCACAGTTCTGGCAATGGGCGATTTGCGAGCCATCATAGCAGCATGCGGTGGCCATCACACGCTAGGACAGATTGAACTTCATGCCCAGACAAATGAGATAGCAGGCAATACTCCTTCAACAGAATATATCACTGTTAATTTTGATACTCTGCGAGCTCTGTTTCCTGTGAGTCCCGGAGCATTGGCAGCTTTCTCTCATCCATGGAGAAGTGAAGAGGGAGTGACCCCAGCTGCGTGGCTCCACGCCGCTACAGATAAATGGGTTGGCATCACTGGAGAGACGCCGATGGATGGAACACCCATGATGATCATGCTGAAGGACAAACTAATGGAAAGCTTACCTGAACCCGTAAGACAACAAATGTGTGATAATCCTATGATTCCTGACGCACCGTGGGCCCAATGGTCACGATGTTTAACTACACTTTTAGACAGACGCATTACTAAAGAACGTCAGCAAGCTGCCTCAAAAAGTGCAGCCCAGCAGTCTCTCACACAAATGCAGACAGAACAGATTAAAGCATCCACTAAGAAAAAGCAACAGTCACCTGACCCTGACCTTCTAGCAGCCATACTTGCTGCGGTCCGCAAAGATTTCTCCACAGGTAGATCGACCCATGGTCGAGGAGGAGGTCGTGCTGGGAAAAGGGATGGAGCAACACGAAACTCCGACGTGTGTCATAACTGTGGAAGGCCAGGACATTGGGCAAGAACATGTCGCAGCCGCCACCAACAGCGCAACCATCAGTGGGAAGACAGACCATCAACATACCAACCTCCACCGCCACCTGGAGGTCATGGGATGTACCCTACCTAGGGAGGCCCAGCTGGCACCGGAGAGGGCGGAACGGCCGAGCCCTTTCTATCCTTAAAGGTAGAGAACATTGAATTTTTCTTTCTGGTGGATACAGGAGCCACTTACTCTACCTTCTCCGAGGAAATGGCCCTGCCCCTCTCTACCGAGGTGGTGCCAGTACAGGGAATCGGCGGCCAGACAATCTATCTATCAAAAACGCAACCAGTGACTGTGACTGTTGGCAATCAGTGCCTGTTTCATTCATTCCTGCTGAGTCCTCAGTGCGCCATTAACATGTTGGGACGAGATATTTTACAGGCCCTCCGTGCTCAGTTCCTCCTTCATCCGGAAGGCACGATGGTGACATTCTCCAATGATGAGGCCCACCTTCGCACGGACATGTCAGTTCTTCCATCAGCTGCAATGTGTCTGAGCCACCCACCACCAGGTGATCTGCTGGTGTCGCACATCTACTGAGGATTGGTCATCGACCAGGACCATAACCAGCTGTTATCTGCCTTTGCAAACTGGTTTCCTCATGTCAAGACCAGATATTTATTGTTTCCTCCCCCTGATCCCATGCATGTAACTCTTTTCTACGGCCGTGAGGGCGATCTCACCTACCAGGTTTGGTTTAATGACACATTGGAAGGGCAGGAGTGGACAATCTCCTCTCCAGGAATTGCCGTAGGGCCCCAGGGTGCAGCCGCCCCGGTCCACCTCACTCCAGACCAAATGACACATTACAAAATGGCTCCACAATCGGCCCCACATGTCACACTTGCAATTGCACCAGGGGGACAGGCAAAAGCCCTTGGACCTATGGTTGCTGCCATTAATAAAATTTCTGATTGGCAAGAGATGTCCATCAAGGATGTCTACATCTCAGTAGAACACCCTCAGTATACATTTTACAAAGTTCCCACAACAGTGAAGGTCATTCTGAATCACCAACAACTCCAGAGACACCATGGTGCTGAGAACACCAATGACAGCGAAGCTGAAGCTGCCCTGTCAGCACTGCCATCATCCATGTGGGTGTCCCATCAAGCGGACGTAGGACTCCTAAAGGTAAAGCCCATTGAATTTCAGGTGGACACCGCTGTTCCCCTCAACTTACCACAGTACCCATCAAGCCTGAAGCCCTCCAGGGCATTCAGGACACCATTGAAGGCCTTTTGAAGGCACGGGTCATCTACCACACCACTTCACCATGGAACACCCCCATCTTGACAGTTCTAAAGGCTGATGGCAAAATCTATCGCATGGCACATGACCTTAAGGGCCATCAATAACCTGGTCCTTGAACCTTCTCAAGCAGTTCCTAATCCTGCCACTGCCTTATCTCTCCTCACCCCAAGCCACCAGTGGTTCACTGGGATTGATTTGGCTAATGCTTTCTTTTGCTTGCCTCTACACAAAAGCTTGCAGCCTATTTTTGCTTTCACTTTTGCAGGGCAACAGTACACATACACCCGTATGCCACAGGGGTTTTCCTTAACACCTGGCATCTTTAACACCATACTGAGGCAGCTCCTACAGAAGTCACCACCTATCCAGGCAACACCCTCCTAATACAGTATGTTGATGACCTTCTCATTGCAGCTCACTCTCGGGAAGACTACTTTGCAGCCTCCCTTTCCTTGCTTGAGTATTTGGGACAGATTGGGTTCATGATTAAAAAGTCTAAACTTCAGTTGGTTCGCACACGCGTGCAGTTTCTGGGCACTGTTCTTTCAGGTCGTGGATCGGAGCTGACCACCTCCCAACGGCGAACCATCCTCACATATAAACAACCACAGACTGTTAAACAGATGCAGGCCTTCTTAGGCCTCATTAACTTTTCCAGACATTTCATTCCTGATTTTGCCATGCGCACGACATCTCTCCAACAGATAATGAAAGAGGTTGGGGTAGACCAACCACGGGCCCAGCTTACCTGGACCGCACAAGCTGCAACAGACTTTGAACACATCAAACAAACTCTGGCCAACGCGGCAGCCTTGGCCAAACCCGGCTACTCCTCTACTTTCCTATTAGATGTTTCCGTTGCTGATGACGGCCTGACAGCAAATGCATGCCTCTATCAGCAACGACAGGGGGAGAAACACATACTAGGGTACTATAGCATCATTTTAGATCCTATTGAACAAAAAGCCCCACTTTGCACAAGATTTGTGGCAGCCCTGGCAAAATTGATCATGAAAACAGAGGTGGTTGTTCAGAAACACCAACTCTTTGTAAATACAGATCATGCCATGGCAGCTTTTATTGAATCATCAGCATTTTCCATCACACCTGGAAGAGAAAATGCAACCATTAAGGTTTTGACACACCACACATATCCTACAGAAATAACAAGATCAACATGGTACAACACATGCACAT
The DNA here is from genome assembly GCA_016586285.1 of Arothron firmamentum. Taxonomy (NCBI): domain Eukaryota; kingdom Metazoa; phylum Chordata; class Actinopteri; order Tetraodontiformes; family Tetraodontidae; genus Arothron; species Arothron firmamentum. The sequence goes on along the minus strand of BJFM01005073.1, from coordinate 73,322 downwards.
GGAACATACACATGACTGTTCCCAAGAAACAATGAGAGTGTCTAAGGCAGGTTCAGGCTACACCACTCCCTGAAGCACTGGAAACAATGGATTTGTATATAGATGGAAGCTGCCACAGGACAGACACAGGCTTAAGTGCCGGATATGCTGCGGTAGAAAGAGACAACCTGGACTATATTGTACAAAACAGTGGTCCAGTGGAGCCTCCCTCAGCCCAAAGAGCTGACCTTGTGGCTCTTGAAAAAGCCCATTTGATAGGACAGGATGCAAATGTAAATATTTATACAGACTCTGCATTCTGCTATGAGATTTGGGGTCATGGATAAGAAACGATTGGAAAACCGTAACAGGGGGTCCTCCCAAACATGAGGATATCATCAAAAACACTCTTAAGGCCCTAGGAGGCCCAAAAAAATTGGCAGTGATCAAAATTCCAGCCCACCGTAAGAATGGCTCTCTGAATGCAAAAGGTAACGAAGTCGCAGACATAGCAGCCAAACATGCGGCTGGTTTACCCATTCCTAACATTGCAGCTCTAGTGGAGATAGCTGAAGAAAAGACTCATGAAATAAGACCCCTTTCATTTCATGATTGGGGCACTGTGCAAGCGCTCACACCAGTAGATGAACAGGAGCAATGGAGTAAACATGGAGCCAAAGTAGTGGACATAGATCTAAGCCCAGAAGGGCAACAAGTGTCTATTTGGCAAAGTAAAGAAGGACTCGTAGTGGTCCCTGAGAGATTTTTGACGGACATGTGTTTGGAGGCTCATGGCCCCTCACATGTGGGAATTGATGCTATGAAAAGGCTTTGCAGGAACTTCTGGCACCCTAACCTGCATAAGGCTCTGACAGACATTGTGCTTAAGTGTGAGATATGTACTCAGTACAATCCTAGACCTGGCGTAAAGAACAATCCAGGACTATTTCCAGTCCCCAAAACAACGGGCGAAGAAATCCTAATGGATTTCACAGACATGGGAGAACGGGTAAGGGGTAAATGATTTCTGCTAGTAATAGTGGACATTTACTCTGGTTGGCCCGTGGTGTATCCTACCACAAAGGAGGATGCGGCCGCAGTAATAAAAGCATTGATCAACCATTACATTCCAAATCATGGGTTCCCCAGATGAATCAGATCAGACAATGGGACCCACTTCAAAAACAAACATTTGGAACAGGTGGAGACCCAGCTTGGTCTCACCCACAAATATGGTACAGTCTACCACCCCCAGTCCTGAGGGAAGGTGGAAAGAATGAACCAAAACATTAAAACCAAATTGGCTAAAACTATGGCCTCTACGGGCCTAAATTGGGTGGATGCATTGCCTTTGGTCCTTATGACCATTCGCTATTCAGTGAACCATCAAACTGGTTTCACACCATTCGAGCTCCAACACGGTCGGCCATTTCCAAGATCTTGAGGCGCCATGGGACCAACTGCCGACTGCAACCCAAAGGTAATGTATAAAATTCTAAACCATCTGGCTACTAGTCTTTCTCTCCAGACCCCACCATTGGCTGAAGAAAGGCCAGAGCTGACCACAGAGGATCGCCTCCTCCTAAAGATCTTCAAGAGGTAGTGGCAGAAACCTCGCTGGAGAGGACCACACCGAGTTGTGGCCAGAACCAACACAGCTGTCTGGTTTGAAGGCAAAGGGTCTACGTGGTACCATCTTTCCCAGTGTTCCAAGGTGCCAAAGACCTCGGAGGAGACACAAGAAAAGGGGACTGCGACGTCAGATGCCCCCAACGCGTAACAGGTGAAGTGCTAGTAACCTCTCCCTGCAACTATGACACCCATCCACGCAGTGATGACCTACGTGGAACCAGATCCAGAGGAAGATGACAGCCCCTCACCACCACAACCAGACCGGGAGAAGAAGTGCCTTTCCTGGAAAAGACATTGTTTGAATTGTTGTTTTTGGATTTTTATGTTTATTGCATTTATTGTTATTGTAGCAACCATTTCACTTGCCATTCAGGTCACGGCTTTGGTAAGAGTTAGCCGCTCAATTTGCGTCATCACTCTCCGTACCCCTCCGCAACACCACCAAAGAGGCAATCCACAATACAGTCGTTTAACCTTTGCCACACGTCGCCCAGAGTGTCCCGGGGGACTGACTTTAGAGTATGACTATGGAAAGCCCACCTCGTTCACCTTTGACCTTTGTGCAGTAATTGATTGTGGAGGCAGGAATTCAAGTTATAGAGGATATGATGTTTACATCTGTGAGGACAAGATGGTCCAGTATGAATGTACCACTGAGAGTAGAACATCAGGTCAATGGTGTAAAGGAGGAGAAATGATATGACGATCCACCCATTTCTCATGGAGCCCGTATGGCTTAAAGCCGCCGGATCCGAAACGTTATCTTTGGGACAATCTGCAGATTCAGAGAGATTGGTCGCAGACTCAGAATCCTATCATGCTGTCCCTCAATTGGAATGTTAATCCTGATTTAACTGGCCGAAATTGGACTTTTCACTTGATCTTTGGGTCTTATTAAAATAAAGGCAAAAGCAAAAAATGTCCCCAGCTCTACATCCGCTTCCCAACTTGCAACTAAAATGGACAAAGACACACCTTTAGTCATCACATCCGATTATACACAACTTTCACCCATAGATCTTATCCCTCAGAGTACTGGACACGGCGGAGGTAATCTGTGGCTCTCATGGTTAGCCCAAGAAGCCCAATCACATGTGAATGGCAGCTGCGTAGCGTGTGCTTCGGCCAGACCACACCTGTACACTGAGCCAGCCCCTTTGCACCCATCAGACACTTGGGGTTACGATTGCATGTTAAAACTAACCAGAGAAAACACACCCGCTAACTGCACGACATTAGCGTCAGTCTATCCTCCCATCGCCACTGATTCAAAGGCAGGACCTTTCCGGGCCCACAGGGGGCCACCGAACCGATTTATATGTTTCAATTTTACAGGTTCACGTTACAAATATGGCGACATTCCCCAGGATTGGTGCAACTCTACGACTCCAGATGATGCATCTATGATTGGCTCGGTTCCCTGATCAGGGCTCTTTTGGTACTGTGGCAATGGTCTGCATACAACAATCTTACCTACAGCGAGAGGCACCTGTGCCATGGCCCGACTGGCTGCCCCTCTAACACTAATGGGAAATAAATTGTACCGCACTCCTATCACTTCACCTGCTTTGCTCACCGCCAGACGCCGACGACACATTCTTGTGAAATGTAATACATTTGACCTTACTGCCGGTTCTCCAACCTATATTGATGCGATTGGAGTTCCTCAGGGAGTCCCGGATGAATATAAATTGGTTGATCAGGTGGCTGCAGGCTTAAAAATATTCCTTTGATTTCGGCCCTGTTTCAGATCACTCCTAACAAGAACGTAGATAGAAGCAATTATGTTCATTACAATGTTCAAAGATTGGCTAACCTCACCAGAGATGCCGTCGAAGGGCTCTCTGAACAATTAGCGGCTACTTCCCTCATGGCTGTGCAAAACAGAATGGCGCTAGATATGCTCCTAGCGGAGAAAGGCGGTGTGTGCTCTATGTTTGGTGACATGTGCTGCACATTTATTCCCAACAACACAGCTCCAGATGGGTCTGTCACCAGGGCCTTAGAAGGCCTCAGGACCCTGTCTGAAGAATTGGCAGAAAACTCTGGAATTGACAATGCGTTCAGTGACTGGATGAACAGAGTGTTCGGCAAGTGGAAAGGTGTTATGATTGCATTATTTACGTCTATCGCTTCATTTTTGGCTATTGTGCTCACTTGTGGATGTTGTTGTGTTCCTTGCCTGCATGCCCTCTGTGTCCGCTTTATCACGTCCACTATTGAGAAAGGCAGCGGGCCAGGACACAAAGGAGAGGTGATGATGCCTCTGCTACCAGTAAACCAGCAGACACCTGTAGAGGGCGTGCTGCCCCCAGCTTTCATGTAGGATGTCCTCTTTTCAGAGGTAAATAGTAAATATTCTCTCATTTTTATTTTACATAATCAGTATTACATAATCATTTCATAGATTACATTTACTATACTTTGCAATATATACTATACTTAGCAACCATGATATGCTGTGTGACTATATAAGGTTTGTTTCCATGTATCATGTGCTTTGACGTATATATCACATGAATATGTAACTATTACGACACGCCTA
>BJFM01005073.1:24887-44496 GCA_016586285.1 Arothron firmamentum | reverse complement strand
GGGGGGGGGGGGGGGGGGGGGGGGGGGCTCCTGGGTCGACACAGGAGCGGCGTGGAAGCACAATCGCGCCTCCCTCCGCCTCCTCCTCCACGCCACGTGAGGACAGTTGGGTGGATGGCGGCGCTGGAGGCGCTGCAGCTCTGAGCGGGACCGAGGAGCCGGGACCAAAAACGGGCGGGAAAAGACGAACGCGGTCCAAGAGGAGCGCCGCGGCAGAGACGCGGCTCTGCCGGGGGTTACATAGCACCTCGCAGGGACAGACCCAACGGCATTCCGTCGCCATGGAGACGCGCAGATCCATTTTCCTCCTCCGCGTCAACACGAAAAAGGGTCAAGGACGCGCAAGAAGGCCGGCGCGGCGCCATCAGAACGCAGCCCGGATCAGCGGGGAGCCGACGGCGGCGCTCCAGCCGCTTTCATTAATTTTTTAATCACACTATTTAATTACATACAATCAATTACTGCGCCGGGCCGGGCAGCCAGCTCCTCTGCTGGAGCTTCCACGGTCGTCCTCATCGGCCACATTCGGACAAAGCAGCGTCTCTCACCTGGATGCTCTTGATGCCGGCTTTGCAGTAGTAGCGCTTGATGTCGATCTCAAGCTCGGTGTTGCCGACGAAGCTGAGAGACACACAAAAGAACAAACCCGTTGGAGAAAGCGACTGCAGACGGGCTTCTTTATGCTCTTCTGTTCAAGCCCGACGACGACACAGAGCTGGTTGAAGGATAGCTTTCATCTCCTAAACTGCACTGGGATGATTTCTGATTATTTCTGTCAGAAACAGCCTGAAGTTGATTCCTGGTCTCCAACAGGAGCCGAATCACCTGTTTGTTTTTTTCAGTTCTGGCTCCTGAAGGCGCCAACATGACGCCGGTGGTCGCTAATACAAGATGAGCGTCTCTCTGCAGCCCATTCAGATTATAACAGCATCATAATCATAATCTGTTCGTGCTTTAGACGCAGCGGGCGTGAGGCCCTGATGCACGCAGCGCTGCTGCGTGGAAAAACTGCAGCGCAGCGGGAATCCACAGCTAATCTGCGGATGGATGTGCTGAGAAAAGCGCAGAGCTGCTGGGCTGAAATAAGCTTCCCTAAAGCCGCCGCCGCGCTGCTGCTGCACTCCGGCTAACACCAGTTGGACGGCGCCATATAAGACCCGAGCAGCGGTTATTTCACGTCCCGTCTCCTGCTGCGAGGGCCGATTTCTGCTGAGGGCCCGCGTTGGAGAAGAGGAAATGACCCCCTGGACAGTCGCGTCTGTCTTACACACGATGCATTTTTTTAAAAATGAAGGAAGAAATACAGATTTTTATCGCTTAAATCGATAAAAAAAATAAAGTGAATACTGATTAGGCTCACCTGATGTGTAGATCCATGATGATCTGTCTCTTATCCACGTTTTCCGTGTAAACCTTGACCCCGTTGACCCTCAGAGGCTACACCGCAACACAGGCACACATCACGGTCAGGCCGGCCCATCAACACTCCCGCCCGTCCCAAACACGCCCTGCAGATAGGCAGGGGTCAGCACCACCGGGCTGACCCCTCTCTATCTTGACGCCCATGTGGAAACTATTTCTGACCCGTGTGCATGGTGGGCGGCGCGCACGTGCGCGCCCAGCTGTCCAGCCGCCTGTTTTCTCACTCACTTTGTCTCCGATGTCGATCCTGCTGAAGCAGAAGGTGCTGAGGTGGGGGTCGGACGCCTTCACGGCCGGCTCCACCGTCTCGCGGAGGAGCTTCTCCACCACCTGACAGATGTAGGGCCACATCTGCCTGACCGTCTGAGGGGGCAGAAAAGAGAAGCCAGACCCAGAGGAGAGGTTAAATATTCCAAACCCAGTGGCAAACGCAGCACATCACAGTTTGCTAACGTCCGCTAGCGGGTACGGCTGAGCGGTTGCCATGGGGACGCTCAGAGGTTAACGCGAAACGAGGCCGCACTAAGTCAGATGTCCGCTGGGAGCCAGAACCGGCGGTATTTATTCCGGTTTCTAAACAGCAGGGATGGAGGTTCCACTCATGCAAACAAATGGGAGAGACAGACGCTCAATCCTTTACCTTGTTCAGCCACTCCACTCGCTCCACGTCTGGGAAGTGGACCTGGGAGAGGGAAAAAAAAAGAGCGGATAAGCAGCAAAAGTACTCGCTGGAATCCTGACCGTGTTGAAAAGGCCGATGTGGGTCTGAGAATCAACAACTTTGGCGTTTAGACACAGCTTTTCGGATGCTAACATGTAGCTCAGAGGGTCCCAGCCACAGGCCTGAGAGGCAAAACCCAAAAGAACTTGGATTTCTTGTGAAGTAAAATGTTAAAACTGCTGCGGGGGAAGTTTTCAGCAGCCGTATCCTGATGCCTTCCCTGGATTTTTTTTGTGTCCTGGAAGAAAGAGGCAGCGTCCACCTCCACATCCAGGGACAGTAAACCCCAGAGAGCAGCTGAGGATGATGGGGGAAAAAAAGGCTGATATTAAAAATGACACCATGGAGAAAGCGCACAGATGTCTGCCAGTACGCCGGCGCACGTCGTTGATGAACGACGGCGGTTCTAATTTGAAGTCAATCCCAGCGGAGCAGATGGAGGCCACCTGTCGGCTGATTTCATGTCCCTCATTGGGGATTTGTGATGCAGGGGAATCTCCCTCAAGGTGAGTGTGAGCTGCAAGATGAGCGGCCAAATTAAATCAGGCATTGATTTAACATTAGGAGAAAGAAAACGGCCGAAATGAAGTCAATGTCTTCCTGCAGTGGGCAAACGCCAACCTGAGTAAATCACAGACAAACAGCCGCTTGTTGCACTCGCGTCGGGGACACAGTGAAAAATGGCTCACCCAGCATTTATGTCAAAGTTTGGATGAAGCGGAGCAGAGGGAGGACCCTCAGCTGCAGCCAGGGCGATGCCGAAGCAAAGCAATCGGAATATTAGAGACCAGACGGCGAGATGGATTCAAGCCGGCTTTCAGAGGATCAGAGGCGGAAAATACACGAAAGGGGGATTTTTTTATGCAAATCATTTGAAATATGTTTGTATTTGATGCTCCTCGGACGTGTTTTGTTTATTCTTTTCAAACTGAATGTAGATGTTACACCCCCAAGTCTGAGAAAACAGCCGAATCCTGAGAATTAAGTGAAAAATCTGACGCTTTCTGTCTGCTCTCCAAGCTGACACCAGTCTTCAAATACAACCATGTCATGGAGGTCGCCCGTTTCCCTCTTTGTTGCGCCATCTTGGCTGATGGGTGAGCTGACTGAGTGCTGCCGACAGCGAGCAGACAGATGGAGTTAGAGCTGAACTGGTGTCCTCTCGTGGTCTTCTGAGCTGAGTCACAGGAAAAGTCTGAAATTGAAATGAAAAGAAAAACGCGGCAGGGACACCGAGCAGCCTCCGGCTGTGGATGGTTCTGGTTAAAGAACTCTGAAACTGGGGGAACACACCTTGGCCAGGACACCAGTCCATCACTGGGGACACACACACACACACACACACACAAGCTTCCCAGGCATTGGGTGCACATGCAAACTCCACATAAAAAGGCCTGGAATCAAACCTGGAACCTCCTTGAAGCGGCTAAGGCTAGGCTAACCCCCCCCCCCCCCCGGACCCACAGCATCTCTCAGACCGCTGAGATGCGGCCGATGCTTTTACTGGAAGCAGCTCCAGCCAGTGACTCACTGGTTTCAAACATCTTGGCAACAAACCTGGAACAAAGAGGCTGGCACTTGAGCAGCAGACCTCCGGAAGGGAGAGCCACTCGGCCCGGCGCAATCGCCCCAGAGTTGGTCCCACACACATCATCAAAGTCCTCCAAATGCCAATAAAAAGCTCTGTTTTCAAAGGACCCAGGAAGTTTGGCTGAAGCCTGAGGCAACATCTAAAGGAAAACAGGCCACCAAAGCGTGAAACATTCTTGCAAATATTTGCTGTTTGGGTTCTTAGAGTAAAGGCCCCCAACAGGGTAATCTAATAATGAAGAGGTGCAGGGAAAGGGTGAGTTATTGCCAGACAGTCGCCTGAATCCCAAAATAACAGGACTCTGTGGTATCTGGTTTACCATTGTACCCTGCTGTATTTAGACTCAATCTAATGTCACAGTGCTGGTGGGGGGACAGCTGCTCCATCGCAGCTTTGCAGCTCTACTCTCCTCTGGTCAGCTGACCGACCTTTCCTGGAAGCTCAAAAACATTGATCACAACATGCTGTTTAAAGACGGCCAGAGGGCTCTCACCCATGGTGGCACATCTGAGGTGCTCAGGCTCTGGGCGACACTTCTCTCCGCCTGCTCAAAGAAGGCGAAAGCTCTGCTCACTCGGCTGCGTTTGCCCCCGGTGTGTCTCCTCCACCAGAAAAAGATGGCAAGTCCGATCAAAAGCCAGCTGAAGCTGAACTCGAAATAACCCAGCGCGTAAATGGGGAAGATCAGCACGAAGGTTTTGGCCAGTTGCATCCAGGTCTGGGTCAGCTCGCTGGTGACAGACAGCGGGCTGTGGCCGCTTGTGCCGCCCGCTGAGGGATGGGGAAAGTTGGCCTGAGCGCTGATCGGAGCGGCGTGCCCGTTCTCCTTGGTGCTCGAATGGCGTGAATGCGCGCCTCGGACGCCAGTCATGCTGTCACTAGACATGTCTGTGAGCAGCCTCCAAACTGTTGCGACGCTGACATTATTTTGCTTTCCTCCTGACTTTATTCGCTCGACGCAGTAGAAGTCGCTCCGTCTGCGCGCTGGTTTGAAATGAGCAGATCCAAAAACGCACGCAGAGCGTGTGCGCAGCGCGCTCCCAACGCCGCTCCGAGCGGAGTTTAAAGGTAAAATAGCGCCATCTGCTGCGCAAAGGGTGTAAATGCAGGTACTTCACCATACAAAATGGTGCTGCACCGCAGGGGCGTGGCTATACATGGACAGCAGTTACGGAGCCGATTTCGTCCAATAACAATCAGGCCAAGCCCACTTCCCCTGAAAAACATCTCCTTAAAAGGAACAAAGGAATAAAATCACTAAATCAGTGCATTTGTTCGAGTTTTACAATGGTATGTGATGGGCAATCCTTAATAAATATATTACATATAAAACTAAAAAAAAATGTTTCGTAATCGACACGTATATTACAATAGTACATATTAATTTTAAAGATTTTAAAGTGCATGCATTAAGCCTGAGTGGAGAGGTTCACAGAAAAATGGATTCACAATATTAAGCTGAAAATGTCATTAAAATTCATTTACGTCATACCAAAAGCACAATTTTATGAAAGAATGATTCTTTTTGTCAATATTTCAACATAGCGAACCCTAAAGAGGAATACATTCATTGTTGCTATAGTAACTGTATGTTGATAAAATTACTGCTCTGTGTTTGATTAATAAACCTGTTGTCAAGCCAAAGCGACGCCAGCCTCTTGGTTTCGCCTTACTGCGCGTGCGCCCTAAAGATCGACCGCCATGGCGGCATTAGTGCAACAATCTAAGCTCTTTTTTGGCCATTGAGTGACCACAAATCACATCATGTACAGCGGCAAAGTAAGTAGTTTATCGTTGAAAAATGTACTTAGTAAATCTGGTTTAAGATACGTAGTAAAACTGAACCGTTTTTATGTATATTCGCCGCGATACTTATGTTTACCAGATCATAGCAGACTTGACAATAAACGCTGCCCCGCTGCATAGATGTAGATAGAAGCTATAAACACACATATGCCTAATCACGTAGTGCATAAAAACCTCAATTTTATTATTATTATTATTATTAGAAATTAACCAAAGAAGACACGTGGAGACCGTCTGAGCTGAGCAGATACCTAAAAGTAAGTTTTTGTATCAAAGTTAACAGCGAATAATTTCTCAAACTCCATCAACTTTGCACTGCGAGGTTACCACGGAACACCTTGCAACGAAATTCATGTCACAACAGTAAAAAGTGACATTAAGAGCAGTAACCTAAATCTGGATGAATGGGTTTTTTTTAAAGGAAGGCCACTATGATGAGAGAAGGCATCGAGGAGGGGAATCTACCGAGAGACGTCACAGAGAATCAGAGAAAGAATCCCGAAAAGAGAGAGACAAGCAGAGGGAGAGTACCAGAGAAAAGAGGGAAGATGACCGATATGCAGAAAGAAGAAAAGAGGGGTCACGGGATAGGAGAGGTGACAAGGAGAGGAGAGAAGAGAAGGATAAAAGAGAACAGGACAGATATGAAGTAGTGGACAGGCACAGTCGTGATTCCAGGGAGAGAAGAGACAGAAGAAATGATCGAGAGAAAAGAGAGGAGAGGGACAGAAGAGAGCGAGACAGGTTCGTAGAAGGGGCCAGGCACACGTATTCCACAGAGAGGAGAGACAGGAAGCAGGATGCAGTGGAACAGCCCGAAAGAGCAAGGGACAAGGAAAGACACAGAGATAAGGAGAAAGAAAGGGATGCAAAGAAAGAAGAGAAAGACAAAGAACGAAGTCGACACCACAGGACCGAAAGCGAGAGAAGGAGACAGGAGGAAAGTGCAGAGGGCAACTTTAAAAAGCACGAAAGAGACAGAAGGGAGAAGCATCGAGACAGAGAGCGACACGCAGACGAATACAAAGAAAGGAAGAATGACAGAGACAGAAGAGAGAGGCATTCAGAAGGGAGGGAGGACAAAGGTAAAGTCTTTACCCGCTTTAATCTGTGGTGTTGTTATTTCTGTACGGACAAACATCCCTCTGTTTCAAATCAGGGCACAAAGAAGAACACAGGAGAGAGAGAGAGGAGAAGGAGCGGAGACACGGCCACAGGGACCATCACGTAAGCGCCTGCTCTGCACCCACGGCCAGTCTGGGGGGGTCTCCTGATTCCACTTTATTGCCCAGGAGGAAAAGCAGCGGCGAGACCGAGACGTTGCCTCGGAGGAGCGCGAGGGTGCCGGCGCTAAGGCCAGGCATCACCGCGGCGACAGGGAGCGACCGGAGCGAGAGCGACGCAGGGAGAAGGGGCGCCATGAGAGGCAGGACGAGGAAGGACGTGGGCACAGAAGCGGCTCCGGGAAGGCCGAGGTTTGCGATTGCGTCAACCGATCTCCATTTCAAGCTTCCCTGGCCCACGCTCCTCTCATCTGGAATTGCCAGGTTTCCCAGGATGCTGCCAAGACTTCAGAGCGTCAGACCACCGAGGAGAAAGACGTGGGAGACAGAGAAAAGCCGGCGAGACCGATCGTTTCTTTTCTCCGCACCATCATTAGCTGCCCTCGTTTGGTTATTGTCTATATTTGACTTCATGCTTTTGTGTCGCATCCGCAGGTTGACGATGACGGGCAGGTTGAGCAGGAATATGAGGATGACTTTGAGGTAAGGTTGTTACCCCCGCTGTTGAGTTTGCTCATTTTTCTTTGACTGCATGTGGTCACTTGTCCGCGTGTTATTTTTTTGCATGCCCTCATCCGTTTAAGAGAGCGGTGAGTAATGGAAGCTGCGCCGCCTGCTTCCCTGCTGCGTGTTGGGCTCCTGGAATAAGTGATGAAATTTCCCCTGTTTGAAAGGAATATGAGGAGGATTTCGAGGCGATGGACGAGAGTGAAAACGAAGGCGAGGATAAGAAGGAGCCCCAGCGTCTGGACGTGGAGGAAGAGGAGGAGGAGGAGGAGGAGGAGGCCGGGGCTGAGTGGAGAAAGGAGATTGAAGCAATACAGAGAGCGATGGATGAAGAGAACGGCAGAGTGGAACCGGCTCAGTCCAGACAGATGAGCCAGGACGAGGAGGATGAGCGTAAACACTCCAGGGGTAACTCCATCTCTTAGTCCGCCTCCGCCCAAAACATCCCACGCACGGTTGAGTCAACGCGGCTCCTTTGCTGCTCTGTCCCCAGCGTCCGAAAAGGGCCAGACTCAAGCCCCTCAGCGCGGGAGCTTCATCAACTTTGTGGCTGCCAAACAGCGAGAAGTCAGCCAGAAAGTCACCGCAAAACAGAAGTAGGTTGGCTAAGTCACGTCGGAGCGTCAGCGTTAAGGGCTTAGCTCGCAAAATTTAGACAAATGTTGTACTTCAGGTCCAGTTTGGGGCAGGTTTTATGACTGCACGTTCACATTTATTTCAACCGGAGCCCCTCATGTCTTTACCAACTGTCGAAAGCATCTTTGTGACTCCAGGAAACGCAGCACGGCGCTGCTCCGCCTCATCGATCTGGATTTCTCTGTGACCTTCTCGGTTTTGGATCTGCCTCCCGTGAACGAGTACGACATGTACATTAGAAGCTACGGGAGCGCCAACACCAGACAGGTGAGCGTTGCAGATGGTTCTGTTGTATTAAAGGAGCGCAAATGAAGCGCGGAAACGTCCTCGCCAGGCCTACGTCCAGTGCAACGAGGACAACGTGGACAGAGACGTCCAGACAGAGGAGACGGAGATGGGCCAGAAGTGGACCCAGCATCCTCCAGAGCACAGCGGAGCCTGTGGTGGTAGGAACAGCCGCTCTCCCTCTTGTCAACTCAGCGCTACGGTGGCGTCTTCAGCGACGGCGTTCTGCTTTTGCCAGATCCAAACCTGCCGTGGGAAGCACCAAACAAAGCCCGCAGCGAGGTCGACTTTGACTCTCAGCGCCTGACGTCCTTCCTCCGCTCGGCATCGCAGGTGTTTACCTCGTTAGAGAGGAAGAATTCTGAGTGTGAGGAGCTTTTGCTAACTGTGGGGGGGGGGGGTTCTGCGGTATAAGGTGATGGTGGTCCTTCTGGAGGAGGAGCAGGCTGAGCGGGAATCCCTGAGGAGGCACGGATCTCCGGCAGACACCATGTCTTTCAGCGACGGAAGTTCGCGGCTCAACACCCAGATGCCTTTTCTTCACGGTCGGGCTGACGTCCTGCAGGATCAACCAGATCTGCTAACTCCGGTTAAAACCCGCGCGATCCTCCATCACAGGTCGCAGCATCAGCCAGGTCCAGGCCCAGAGAAACACCCTGATGACCGTCCACATGCCTGCGGCGTCGCACGGCGACACGCTGCTCGGGGGCTGCAGCCTCATCTGCATCTGGAACATCTGGGAGCCGTCCCGACCCCAGAAAGTGCTCATCTATGAATCTGAGGTGAACCGCAACGCTCCAAATATGAAGACCTGCGAGGTTTTTTTTTGTTTTGAAATCCACTGAAAGGCGTCATGGCTGCAGGTCCAGTGTTGCTGCTTCAGCCCCGGAAAGGCCACATTAGTGTTTGCAGGCACCTCAGTGGGCTCTGTGGTGCTGTGGGACCTGAGGGAATACGCCAGCGACCATCACCGCTTGACCATAGAGGAGGAGGAGTGGACTTTCCGACAGCCCACCTTCTCCACAGGTACTTTAACTCGTTCGCTCGTTCACTGCTGCTGTCCCGTCTGGTCCTACTCTTGATCTTCCCCTCTGCTGATGTTCACCACTGGGTCACCTGAAGCTCAGAGGCTGTTTTCTTACGTAACAGCGGCGTCGACGCGGCGTACGCTGAACCCTCTGTTCTGAAACCTTGTCAACGCAGATGCGGTCATGGCCAGCTCGGGCCATTTCACGCCCGTGACGTCCGTCGAAGCCGTGCCCTCCGCTGCGGCAGGCGAGCTGAGGTCCCAGGTCCCCCTTTTGGCATCTCAGGAAGGTACGGAATGCACCAGGAGGGGCTGGGGTCGCCTAGCCACGTTTGCAATTCGCCGGCTGGTTTCACATTTCACCGTTATTCCGTTTGGTCGCCCAGAGTCATCAGGACTGTCCTTTCAGCTGGCCTCCCTGGATGAAACCGGAGTTTTAAATATCTGGGTAGGTAAGAGAAACACTGCGAGTAGCACCGAACACACAGCACACGTGCCGCACGGATGGATCCACTATGGATGTTTATGTGAGGGCATCTGAGCTTCCGAGGGGGAGGGGGGCAGTGAAGGTGATAGGTGGGTCCTGGGGTGTAAAACGTGCAGAACTGCAGAGTCAACAGGTGCTACAGGAGGTGGACATGAAGGCGCTAATAAAGCAATCACGGGAAGAATCCCTCTACTTCACTACACAGACGATTAAAGTCCCCAAAAGTGTGTCACAGTGAAAGTATTTGGTCATATCGCTGGAGGTAGGCATAAACAGATAGAGAGATAATAAAGAAAGAGCTGAAAAATACTGTATATTTACACAAAACGCCCCCTAGTGGCCAATCTGTGCCAGGTCATGACTGCGACTGGCCCCCTAGTGGCCAATCTGTGCCAGGTCATGGCTCCAGTGACCCAGGCATTAAAAAACATCTGCATGTTTGAGGTAAATCAGTGAAGATTATCCCGGCGCTGAACACACGTCCTCTCCGTCTCCTCCAGGTGGTGCTGGAAGACCCGAAAGCCTGCAAGGCGGGCTCACCCTCCGACCTGGGTAATGCAGTTTAGGAGCGTCGCCGTGGTTTTCTAGGCGTAGAACGCTCGTCTTGACCACCCCCTCTCATTCTCTCCCGCAGGCCTCAGACCGGGGGGCAAAGTGAAATTGCTCCACAGCTCCTCCATCCTCACTGCCGAGAGGTGAGATTGATGAGTGGAATCACCCGTCAGCGCCAGCTTTAAAATATCCCACCGCATCCTGGCTCGGTGGAACACAGCTGCTCTGCGGGGGGGGGTTATGTTATATCTTGGTTATGTTTGTTTGTGTCACCTCAGGGCCTGATTGGAGCATGCCTGCAGTTATGCATGTGCGCCATGTACGCCTTACGCTCTCGTGTTCCACGGTTGTAACCTTGTACCCTTTTCTGTGGCATTTCCACCCCCGACACCCCCCCATCCTGGCTCCCAGATCACGACGAGATGCAGCGACAGCCGGACTCTTCCAAACGCTTCATTTAAAATTCCTGCCAACAGACTCCAGTCATTTCCTTACCGGCACCAATATGGTGAGTTTGACCTTCATCCATCACACCGGTGTGCTCAGATGTCAACCTTGGGATGACATCCAGAAACGTTTTCACCTCAATGCACTTTTTTTTTTTTTTTGTTGGTAATTTTCTGACAGCTTATTAATTTGATTGCCGTCTAGGGGCTGGTGAATCGCGGCACGAGTCACGGCGTGAAGGCCACGCCCAGGGTTTACAGGTGTCAGGAGGCGGGAGCTCACCCTGTGGATGTCACCGAGATCCAATTTTCCCCCTTCGAGCAGCACTTGTTCTTGGTGAGAGCGCTGATTTGTTGGGGGGGGGATTAGTTGAATGAAAATCAGAGAACTATCTAAGATTTACCAAATATTCGTGTTCAGAATACACCAACGTCACTGGCGATAGATCAGCAAGATGGGCAGCTTTGCTGTGGAGTTAGAAAACAAAGATCTATCATTTTAAAAGATGCTAACTTTGCTTTTCCAGCGTTCCCCCCATTCTTTCACTGTTGTCTGTCACCACTCTCACGATAAAACGCCTGGGTGTAAACAGCTCCGCCCACATACATGCCAATCAACGGCGCTCAGCCGTCCGACCTGTGTGTTGTCGTGCCTTCTTGTGCGCGTTCTAGGTGGGTTGCGGCGACGGCAGCATCAGGCTGCACGCGCTCAGGGACGAGCAGCCCGTGGCGGAGTGGAGAAGTAGTGGAGGCCCTGTGGTCGCCCTTCAGTGGTCTCTGACCAGACCTGCGGTCTTCTGCGTGCTGGATGCTGCCTCCGACCTCCACATCTGGGACCTGTTAAAAAGTACCACCCAGCCTGTGATCACCGAAAAGATCCATTCTGACAGGTAGAAAAACAAATCGGATCGGCTTCTTTTTCCCCCTCTTCTTTCAATTTGTCGGACTACCGTGGTGAGCCCGTTCTGTGGTCCTCGCAGGGTGACGGCCATGGCCGCATTTGGAGACTCGGGGCGACGGAACTCGTACTCAGGGCTGGTCCTGGCACGCCAGTCAGGAACAATAGAAGTGCAATATTTCACAGCAGGATTTTCTACTCCCGGTCCCGCAGAGGTGGAGAAGTTGGAGAGCATGACGAAGGAAGCCTTCTGAAACACTTGAGCCTTTTGTTGATTGTCGCCCTCTGGTGGGCGGGACCAAAAGCAACGCCTCAGAGTTCATCCTGGTGATAGCATATCATTTATAAAATGTGAAGAAACATAAAATATTTTGTAAATATTTTGGGGGGGGGGGTTTGTAGAATAAAATTAGCACATTTTTCATGTTACAACTTTCAAGCTGATCATTTGATACCAACTGAAAACAACCATTGAAGAAACATCCATGTCTGATATAGTTTATAGACATAAGTCTGAGCGGTTTATTTGCTGGGTTACAGTCGGCGATTTCATTCATGACTTTTCAGCTCAGTGAATACAAAAATACACACCTGGTGCAGCAAAGGCAGGTGATTCTAACTGGAGAAAAGCAGACAAAAGTAACACCAGCACCTAACACCTCAGCTGATCACATACAGATACCTGAGTCTTTCTGTACGACCACAAGGATAATATTCACCTGGAAATCTCTGGAACTTACATTTCAGGAAACAACAGCAGTAGATCTACTGAAGGCCTGTGATATAAAGATGTCGCACCATTCTAACGCCCTTAATGACCTCCAGTGTCACCGTCTGAGCCCGTAACACAACGCTGATACACAGTCACACTCGAGTGGAGCTGCCGCGACTTCACTTCTTCATCCTTGAATTTAATGACCTGAAAAAGAGATTCAAGCTGAGACCGTCGTGGTTTTGGAGGTCTGGCTGTAAAGGGGAAAGACATTCCGATCGGGTTGCGAGGATTTGCCCGCGCTCTAGTTCCCCAAGTCTTTGTCATAATTGAGCAGGTCACATGTCAGAAAGATGTCGGAGCGTCCGTTCTCCTTCAGCACCTGCTTCAGCTGGCTGCTGGTCAAGCTGATCTGGAAGGATTCCTCCAGGGGCCAGTCTAAGAGCTGAGCGCTGGAGGGCATGTCGGGGAGTCCCGGCTGGTAGTCCTCCAGAGGGTTGGGGTACAGCAAGTGACGCAGGGCGGGCATCCTCACAGCCGCCCTCACCAGGCCCAGGAGGCTATCCATAGAGAGAGGGTTCAGAGCCAGGGCCAAGCTCTTCAGGGCCCAGCAGCCTTGCAGAGAGGGCAGCAGGAGCCCCAGCAGGCCGTCGCTCAGGCCGCAGCCGCTCAGGGAGAGGTGCCGCAGGCTGCCCGAAGCTTGGGAGAGCAGGCGGCGGATGGAGGGCAGAGTGGTGACGTCCAGGTGGTTTTCGCTCAAATCCAGCTGCTGCAGGGAGGCAACGTGATGGCTGCAGGACAGATAGGCCAAGTCAGCCGGGCTCAGGCACAAATACGGCAGCTCCAGGATCTCTAAAGGCCGAGGAAGAGAACTGAGACGCAAGAAGATAAACGGATATCAGGGAGAGACACTTATCAGATAAATATCAGATTTTAAACACACACTAAGTTTTTGCTAAGTCCATCTATATAACGTAAAAGAGCGGGTCTGTAATTGGGTTTGGTGGTACCTTAGCAGCACACGAAGCTGTCCCGGCAGCCGCAGGGCAGTGAGGCTGAGGCGCTGTAGCCCCCGCAGCTTGGCCAGACCCAGAGACAAGGTGCTCAGAGCTTCCTCCTGACCGCCGCCGTCTCTGCCAAAATCCAAGTTGCAGTAGTGCAGGCGAAGCGAGTTCAGGGTGGGGAAGGCGGAGAGCAGAGGCAGCAGCTCAGCCAGGCCCGCCAGGCCCAGGTTGCTGTAGCGAACATCGATGCCCAGCAGACCCCGATGAGGCAAGAGGTCGAGCAAGGTTCTGATACTGGACACTGAAATCTCTTCTATGCGCAGGAACCTGCACTGAAGTTTAAGGGGCCCCTGTGTGCTCAGAGCCACACGAGCACGCTCCCAAGACCTAGCATTGACAAAAAGATCGGCCCTCACGTGAAGCAAAACATCGCTGCTTCCATCCTTTTCTGCTGTCTCCTGTCTAGAACCTTCCACACCTGCACCTGAGGTCTCGGACCTCCTCTCCATTTCCATCCTCCTCCTGACGCCTTGGGCCACCTCCTCCTCACAACGCAAGCGGCGCAATCCCACACTCTCTCCATCGTCTCCGCTCAGCTCCTGCCTCTCTGCGCTAGCCTGGTCCCCACTCGGTTCATCCCTCTTCCATTTCCCCCGCTCTCGTTTCAGATCCCTTTTTCTTTCCAGAGCCGAGAACCTTTTCCTCTCTCGTTCGCCCCCCTCTCTCTTCTGGGCCTTTTGCGAGCCAGCCCTGGCCTGGACGACCATGGTGCAAAGAGCCACAGTCAGAGACCAGCCTCCCATGGAGTCTTCCATACCTCCCTCATCTCCTTGCATTCCACAAAGGTCTAGAAGTTGCAGAGCGAACCTGGGAAAGACAAACACATGTGAAATGCCATGAATGTTAACAATTACAGGAGTTTACGTATATTTACCAAACTTGTGTCCTAAACACCACCATAAATAAAGCAAGTGGTCCCTCACCCTTGGGTTGATAGTCCTCTAACAACAGCCAGTAGCAGCGCTTGAATGCAGAGGCGATTTGGCGCAGACTGTCCCTGTTTTCTCCGTCCACCGACGCGCAGGGTGCGCTCAGGCCACCGCTGCACCAGCTCACCCACGGCCAGCGGTCTGTAGCTGGTGAACGCGGCCTCCAGCAGCGGTCTGAACAGCTCCCTGGGCACCCACCTCAGCCAGGAGTGTGACAAGCTGTGGTCACTCACCACCTCCCTGGCGCAGAGGTTCACCAAAGAAAGCACCATCTGAGCAGAGAAGCAGCTGTTTTCAGTGCAGGAGTGGGAACGGGAGCTAGCGGGAGCTAGCCGCCGCGGAAATTCTTACTGTGCAGCAGTTACTTAAGGCGGTTTTTCAAACTCCACAGACTTTATATTGTTATCTGACATCTATTTGCATTCTCACGGATAATACCTCGAAGAGCGATGACTGTGAACCTCTGTTGTCTCGACAAACTAAGGCTGCATCTGAGGAATGTTTACGATTTGGTCTGACGCATGCTGATGACGTCAGACGTACCGGCGAGACGTAATTAATTGCGTTAGTGGGTTTTTTTCTGCACTTTTAAACAAATAGTCATAATAATAGTCTCAATATTAAGCCTCCAAAGGGCATAAGATAATCTCTATATCACAAGTTATCTTTTTAGGAATGATATCAGCAAATTCTTCAGACTTTTGTACCCGAACATTGTGTTCGTAGGTATAGGCCAGGTTATGACATGAGCGCTGTTACTACTTAATTTATGCACTTAGTCTATGTTGAATGACATTCTATGTGATATGACATTATTTCAGAATAGTATTTGCGATAAGAAAACCAGAAATCGAAAAAGAAAAACACATAGGTTTGATTTCATAATTGAAAAACGAGGCGGAATGCAATAAATTGATATAGAAAGAATAATAAACAATACAGCATTAGTTCCTAGGTTGATGTTTTGCATTTAGAAAAGTATTCCAAATTTAATTTTCGCTCTGATGTGATTTTAAAAGCCTTAAAAACGGACTAAAAGTATTTTGCCAAACCTTTGGAGTCTTCCTCTAATGACCAGAAGGGGGCAGAAGACACGCGTATATTGAAACCTACTTGGCTCAAACTGATCTTTCGCTTCTTCTGCAGCCTCTACATGACTGGCTTTATTAGTTTTCATTGTGTTTTTCCCCATGTTACCTTTTATTTTCAGATCTAGCCCTTTCCATGACGAAAACAAATCATGATATCATTGATTTGCTCTTCACCACCTGGGTAAAAACAACCTGATTCATCTTGCCCAACATCTTATTTTTGTTTCCTCTTCAAAAAAAGGTGGGATTTTGTGGCTGTAAAGAACAGGTGAAATAAACATGCTCTGCAGTAGAGCCCAGGGAGTTTCAATGGAGAGGAGAGAAAACACCTATGGTGTCGCGTCGCCCGCTGTTCCAACAATGGATCCATCCAGCCTCTCACTGATGTTTGCAGTTTAACAACAACAACTATCTTTTCTAGCAGAGAAATATAGTAGGCAGCACATTTCCTCCCCAGTTGCCTTCTCCTTTCTCATCACTCCATCTTTTGTGTTGCAGAAAGGTTTTGATGGCAGAGTTCTTCCCAGTCTGATGTAATATTCATGCAATTTCTGCTCTGGTCTAAATGCAAATTTTCGACATCGTCCTGGTTACATTCTCCTGAATTTATAGTTCTGCAATTACCGTCCCACCTGATCCTGCTGTTTATGTGATGATCACCCACCTCAGAGTTGCTGTCTGTCCCCGAGATGCTGATTACATTCGGGCAAAATTTCATTTTGCTGAATCTGGCAGCCACCTCTTTGCCCGCACATCTCCTGCATGTGGCGGCCTGCACCAGCATGCGTCTCAACGCACGCTGCATGCCAATTAGCATCGTGAAAAGTCTGGTTCACACACGATGGCGTCTTTGAGAAAACAACTTTGCAGCAGCCGAAATGCTTCCCTGGCTGATTTCCTCCTCTGTTAATAAACAGTCAGTATTTTCATTCACTCAAAGAGAAACAGCTCCAGTTTGTCCCTGAGAATAAACCAGAACGGCTGAATCATAGCATCTTGCCATGAAATATTCATTTCATTACAAGAGCTGTAAGCTGTGACTGATGGAGCAGCGCTTTCCTTTTCCATTTTAAATCTGTTCCTCTTTGCTGGTAAATGTCGAGCACCCAACAGAAACACAACAAGTGTCTGCTTTTTCATCTCTGCCTAGATGCTCCTAAATGGATCTCCATCTTCTCCCTGTTTCAATAACAAGAAACCAGCAGATTAGAGCAGACTGAACTACGACGCATCAAACCCTATAAACATTAAAATGTGTAAAATGCAAGGTTTTACAGAATGTACTTACACCAGCCATTATATACATATTATATGGACATATATGGCAACATCTGTGGCTGAGTTAGACTCAAATGGCCTCGTTTCAGTGGAACCAGTTATCTCTGAAGTGCAAAGCAAGTCACGCTTGGCGACCTCTGGCTCGTTGAAGGCAGCGCCCCCTGGTGGCGGCCGTGGAGGCCACCCTGGGCCGACCAGACCGGAGACGCCGAACAAAAAGCTCTTTGCCCTCTGAAGCGCTTTCCCTGCCCTTTGAGCCGCTTCACAGCTGAGAGCGTCGCCCCAAACCACCCAGACATCACAGCTCTGACCCAGTGAGACTGTCTCAGCTTGAATGTAGCAGAAAGAAAAAGCTCCTGCAGAGAAAATGCTCCCCCACGTTAACTTTAGGCTTACTTGCTGTATCTTTGCACACGTCTTTCCACTCGAAGGTTCAAACTGTTCTACAGAATAATGGCGAGTTGGCTTCTTTAACGTGCGTTAACGAGGCACTCACGCGGGGCCGCCGTGGTCAAGGATCCATTCGGGGCTCATATACCTTTTTAATTCACAGCAAACTCACACTTTGTCATGAAGTATAAAATATTGACTCAAGTGTCTGTTTAATGTTTTGTGATGAAGGCTTGAGGGTGAAATTTATGGAGGAGAATGTGCCTGTTAAATAAGGTCAGATTTTTTTTTTTTTGTTTTTAATCTGTTGAATCGTTTTGGGCTGCAGGTATAAAACCTGTCCTTTCCTCCCTAATGTCCCCTCCTGTCTAATAAAAACCCTCTTAGAGCCATTCGTCTCCCTCAATTATTCTGCCGGCTCGAGGGGGAGAGTCGGGCGGTCTCCCCGTGCTCGAAGGCCTCGCCCTGATCCGATTTATGCTTGATGCTTTTAGGAAAGTTACCCTCCAGCGTGTCTGTGACTGAGCTAGAAAGTGAAGCCCAATCTTGTTCAGGGCCTAGCCTAGCCTGTTTCATTTCTGTTTTTAAAAGAGTTACCTGGAATTTGGTGCCAAGTGCTTTTATCCAGAACAAATCGGAAGCCAGAACCTTCTCCTCTGAAGCCACTGGCGGACCAGCTGGTAAATTTACTGACACAGCTGACGTTGGACTGCGACCTCCCCTTTACGGCAGCAATAAGGAAATAAAGGAAAAGATGGAGCTGCCGACGACCGTGAACCCAAATAACGACGTAATTAGCCTTTTTCTTCCTCCTTCCCGTCAGCGCGGAGTTGCTTCCAGCCAGGCTGGAAAGCTGAAACACAGCCAGGTCATTAGTTGCCTCTGGGGAGCCAAGACAGCAAACTGCAGCGAAGACAACACAATGAGTTTGTTTCGCAGCAGGAGCCACAATATTCTTCATATTATTTGGGTTCCATATGCAATAAATTAGATTTAATGAGCTTTGAGCTTTATTTATTGGCCAGCAGAGACAACACACACACACACACACACACACACACACACACACACACACACACATACACACCATTTGTTGGTTAATTGAGTGCTTTCCACCCTCTCTGTTATACTACTTGTAAAAATCCGACACAAAAGACACATCTCTCATCGCTGACCTTTCATCCACATATTTCTCCGTCGGCCTTGTACCATCACACCCGTATTGACCCATTTTAAGCTTCTGCAGTCCCCCCCGGCCCTCCGTACCCGCCGCCCACAGAGGTCGATACAGACGTGATATTTTCCTGGTTCCGTCAGTCTCTCGCCCCCCCGCGGAGCTGCCGAGCTCGCCTGCTCTCCCAAGGTTAATTTCATTTGAAGCACGCCAGCTCTTTCAAGCTTCTGTGTTCATTGATTGCTGTGAAAGGAACTTGTGTTTGACTGGGATGTCAGGTTGTTGGACACGGTTCCTCCATCTCCGTGGCCTTCCAAAATCCCCAGATTCTGGTTTTTTCTCTACGTTACAAAACTCCCAACATGTATGCTAGCTGGTCCAGGTGATGCTAACGAAGATGACCCTGCTAGCATGCAACCTGTGAAGCAGATGTGACAATAACAACACTCTGACATCCTGAATGTTGCCAATTTTATTTAACTAGCTATTAAATAGTGTTTTAAACCCAGGCCTGCCGAGTTCCTGTTGAACACACACACCAGGAACAGACCTTATTGAGCAACAGCCATAAAAGCCAATGATTACCCTTTTATGACAGGCTAACAGCTTCAGTTACGGTTCAGGCCCATTCCGGGCAGACGAACTCCTGTGGTAGCACCAACATGTTTGTGCCGGAGGCGAAGAGAGGCCAGAGCAGCTAAGGGAGGAACCGTGACCAGGCCGATGGCGTCGTCGCCAGGCTCGCTGCGCCTGCTGCTGGCCTTCGCGCTGCTCTTTGCGCTGATCAGAGCCTGTGATCGGGAATTCCCCTGCTCCCGAGGCCCCTGCGCGCCTCCGGACCACGTGTGTGACTTCAGGAACGACTGCGGAGACGGCAGCGATGAGGAAGACTGTGAGTAACGAGGGAAACCGCCTTCAGCTGAAACACGGCTTTACTTCTGTTTGCCCTCTGAAGGCTCCGGGTACACGAGGTGCGACTTCGAGGAGGGCTTCTGTGACCTGACCCAGAGTCCGGAGATGACCTCTGGTTGGGTCAGGACCAATCAGGCCCCGGGACTCACACACGACCACCTGGGCAGATACTCCGGTGAGCCTCTCGAACCCGACCTTTTGAGCCCAAAACCCCCCCTGACTTTATTGCGTCCTCCTCTCCCCCATTTAGCCCACTTCCTGTCACTCTCACCCGCCAGAGGAGACGGAACGACGGCGGTTCTGAAAAGTCCCGTCTTCCTGCCCGCTCGGACCTGCCAGGTAACAGAAGCCCCCCGCTGGACGAAGCGGCAAAAATGATGCGCGCGGCTGCTGATGTG
>BJFM01005073.1:7464-22145 GCA_016586285.1 Arothron firmamentum | reverse complement strand
GAATGTGGGGTCAAGCATCTCGGGATCTGTAACATCTTCAAGATTGCAGCAGAAATATGACAGTTTAGTGGGAGACGTTTAGGGAGAAGACTGGTAAAGGTCATGTCCTCTCTTTCTCCCTGTAGGCCATTTCATGTTTATACTGAAGAGCAGCAGCAGCCGCACCCAACAGGCTGTCCTTCAAGGTCCCTGGTTCAGCCAGTCGGCCTCTGGCTGCACCATGACCTTCTGGTGAGTGGCAGCTCCATGTCTGCCTGTTTTTCAGAGATGGCCGCTGGTGGCCTGAGCACACACCCATCCCTCAATTCCGACAGGCATTATAACTTCGGAATATCTGTGGGAGCTGCCAATATGAACCTTCGGGTTCGAGGAGACCCAAACAACACGGTCATCTGGAGGACGCTGTATGACCAGGGACCCCACTGGAACCAGGCCACCATCCAGCTGGGGCGCCTCACCCGGCCCTTCCAGATCTCCCTGTCCAAGATCAGCCTGGGCGTCTTTGACGGGGTCTCCGCCCTGGACGATGTCACGTTCACTAACTGCTCGTTGCCCCCGGCAGCGGCCCACTGTCCCCCGCACACGCACTTCCACTGCACACACTCCAAAGCATGTGTGGAGTCCATGAGGCTGTGTGACCTGCTGGACGATTGCGGGGATGGATCTGATGAAGAGGGGTGCTGTGAGTGTCTCTGTTTGGCCATGACGTCTCCTTCAGACTAGCGGCTCGAAAAAGCAAATTTTTCTTTTTTTGTATTTTTTCTCTTTTGTCTTTTTCATTTGTTGCATTTCCTGACAGCTCCAGAGCTGCAGTGCAACTTTGAGCAGGGGCTGTGCAGCTGGACACAAGAGCAGAGCGGGGGGGACGTGTTCGACTGGACCCGAATCCAAGGCCCCACTCCCACCATCAACACGGGCCCGGTGAAGGACCACACACTGGGCACAAGCTCCGGCCACTACCTCTACATCGAGTCCTCGGCGCCCCAGCATTTCATGGACACGGCCGTCCTCCTGAGCCGGGCGTTCCAACCCACCGTTCAGCGCAGCAAGGACCCGTCCTCGGCCCACTGCGCTTTCCGCTTCCATTACCACATGTTCGGATCGCACGTGTTCTGCCTGGCTGTGTACCTCAGGACCACGGCAACGGGCCGCGGGTCGGTGTTGTGGGTACGATACGGGGATCAGGGGAACATGTGGCACAGGAAGACTCTTTACCTGAGCAGCTCCAAGCCTTTCCAGGTAAAATCACCTTTCAGGGGCGGGGGGAGCGAAAATCTTTATCTGGACCTGTAAAGTGGTGCTCTTGTTTCCTCTTTGGTAGATTCTGATTGAAGGTACAGTCGGGGATGATTTCAGAGGGGACATCGCCATCGATGACCTCTCCTTCCTGAACTGTGAACCATATGAAGGTAATCCTCACGCCATCAACAAAGACATTTTCGAATTGTCCCAGGTTCGCTGATCGGTGTTCTTTTCTGGAATATTTCAGGAAACCTCCCCACAGTGAACCGTACAATCCCCACAGTGACCCCCCCGACCCCGACAAGCCAGCCCCACAGCTGCCCCGAAGGACAGTTTGTGTGCGGGGCTCATGGCGAGTGCGTGTCTGGCAGCAAAGTGTGCGACTTCAGACCGGACTGTTCGGACGGTTCAGACGAATTCGGCTGCGGTAAAACTTTACGCTCCTCTCAGAATTCCCGCCTCGCTTCTTTTCCTCCCCCCCGAGTTGACTTCCCATCCCTCCTCCTGCAGTCAGGGAGTGGTGCGGTTTTGAAGGCGGGGAAACCTGTGGTTGGAAGATCACGGACTCCTCTGTGGACAACACTCACGCGTTCCGTTGGTCACCTGACCAGGGGGAGAGCATTCACGATCTGGAACAGTACCACCGTCCTGTCAGCGACCACACCCTGTGAGTAAACAACAGTCTGCGAGTTAAAGATGGATGACACGTTTGATGAGAACCGGGCCAGGGTGTCCTTCAGACCCGACTCGGGCCCCTCTCCTCTTGGAGCGGAGCGCGACAGCAGAAGGGTCAGCAGTGAACCTTGCTGACAGAATTCCAGTAATTTCTCCCCTCTGGGAGGATTGGAATTGTTATCTTTTAACTTAATCAGGACTCTTTCTGTCCGGCTGCGGATCAATAACGGTGAGGAGAGGAAGCTGCATCTTATTCAGCCCAAGTGGAGCCGCGGCTCCTGTGGGAGCTTAATAAAAGGGAAGCAGAAATGTTCTGATCAGAGCCAGAAAAGAGAGATGAAGCCATCACAGCCTGTGTGATGTTCGGCGGGCACTTTGATTGACAGCTTATATCCGTGTGAGGGGGAACGGAGCTGAGAAATGTTGATTAAAACAGTTCAATTGCTGATGGGCAATGAGCGTGGTAATTCAATTCATTCCAGACTAATCTGCCCGCCGTCTATGAAATATGAAACGTCAACACATCAGACGTGCTCGCCTCATAACCGCACAACAAACTGGAATTGATGTCCTGGATGGACCGCTAAGTCAGCCATGATATTGGACTGCGCTTTCCTGCCGTCTGATCGTTAGGTTGCACAGGCCCATCAGATTTGGCCGGTAGAATCCAACTTCTGAGCTGAAAACAAGAGCAGACGCGGCCAGCGGTCTACACCGGTGGACTGGTTTTACTGGTTGTCCCGTCACTTTGCCCCACAGAGGGACGCCGGAGGGCTGGTATCTGTGTGCGGACAGTTCAAACGGAGGCTACGGCCACGCCACCGACCTCCAATCCCCAGTTATCGCCTCCACCGGGCCCCAGTGCATTCTGGTCTTCTGGTACTACATGAACGGCTTCACGGTTGGAACGCTGCAGGTGCCGTGGCGACACACACACACACACACACGCGCGCGCACGAACTCAGCAAAGGTTTTCACAGAACGAAAAGGGGTTTTTCTCACTAACCTTTCAGGTGCTGCTGAAAAGTGGAAACAACTCTTACGAGGTGTGGTCGCAGGCTCGCAACCAGGGACGCAAGTGGAGGCGGGGAGAGGTGTTTTTGGGACTGTTAAACAACTTTCAGGTGTGTAAATCACACACACACACACGGCTCCAAGTTAAAGAGCTGCATGGACACAGGATAGAAATAATAAACTGTGAGTAAAGAACTGTGTCATGCAGAAGGACGGCCTCTCCGGTGGCCGCTCCTCACTTTAATTGGCCTGATATCAGCTGTGTCAGGACGGGTCGGACCATGCAGACTCGGTCGATGTTGAATCGATTGAGTTGAACCCGGGCTCACCTGCGGTTGCGATGCTAACCAGGGGTGCTGAGCAGGTTCCCTGTCAGCGTGACCGCGACCCTTCATGGCTTTAATACTAATCTGATGAATAATATGATCTCCTTCACTCATCCTTTTGACAGGGCAGAGTCAGATTCCAATTACACCGACAGCACACAGATAGCAGGCAGGGTCCCATTTGTGCGTTGTCAACATCATTTTCAGGTGGTGTTCCGGGCGAAGCGAGGAATCAGCTACATGGGAGACCTGGTGATCGACGATGTCAGCTTCCTGCAGTGCTCGCCACCTCTTCCTCCCGCCCTGCCGTGCGCACCTGAGCAGTACGCCTGCGCTAACGGCCACTGCATCCCCGAGGACAACCTGTGTGACTTCATTAACCACTGTGGAGACAACTCCGACGAAAGCCCCTACGTCTGCAGTGAGGCCTTGTGGGACTACAGTAGGACATCGTTTATGAGGTCACGGGATCACCGGGATGTTTTTTTCTGTCGGTGTCAAACAGAAGGCTTCAGCGGGCGATGCAGCTTCGAGTTTGACATGTGCTCCTGGCGCCAGGGCCGGCGCGACGATTTTGACTGGCTGATCAAGGCAGGTAGCACCCGGACGGTGGGGACCGGGCCTTCGGGAGACCACACCCTGAGGAACTCCTCGGGACACTACATCTACCTGGAGAGCTCCTTCCCTCAGGCGGTCGGAGACACTGCCCGCATCTCAGGACCCCTCCTGAGCCGCAGGAGCTCCCAGTGTAAGGTGAGGTGAATCTGGACGCGTGTGTGTGTGTGTGTGTGTCCTCCTAGCTGTCCAACTAGTCTCCGAGGTGATCGATGGTGCAGTTTGCCCTGTGAATCATGTCTGTCTTACCTCACTGCTGACCTGTCAGTCAACCCTGCAGCAAACAAGGCAACACTTAATCTCAGGGGGGAAGGAAAGACACACACACCGTCCCTCTCTGTCAATGTCTGCAAAGCAACTTATTTGTGTGATACACACTACTTTCTTATTACCTATTGTTGACACGGTCCTCTCTCTCCCCGTCTCTAGATGCGGTTCTACTTCCACATGTCTGGAGATGGGATCGGTACGCTCAGCGTCCTCAGGAGGAGTCAAGGGCATCATCACCTCCTTCTCAACCTGACGGGAGATCAGGGCAACTACTGGCAGATGGGGGAGGTCCCGCTGAGCGACCTCTGGGACTTTCAGGTCATATTTGAGGGCACGGTTGGCCGAAACCCAAAGGGTGACATCTGCCTGGACGACATCATTTTCTCCCCAGGGTGTCTCCTCGCCTCCTCCCCCGGCACGTTGGAAAACACTCCTCCCCCTCCTGCAGGTATCAACCTCTTACCCTGACCCTCGTTTGACCCCACAAATATCTTTCAAATCTCCTCTCAAATGCTCGTATTTAAAGTAAAATGTCCTTCTGACAGGAAACCATGACGGTTGTAGCTGTCTGGTCCCAAAGTTCTATGAATATCTAACTCAGGAGCTATTGAGAGTCCCTCCGTGCTTCTGCACCAAAGAATGCCAAACAAGACCCGATTTATTGCCGTTGCTAGTGTGTCTCTAAATGGCCTTTTTAAACATATTGCCTGTCTCCTGTTTTGGATGCTAGGTCATCCCAGCTGAGAACGATATTTCTCTGCTAACTTCTACTCGGCAGCAGAGGCATAAAGATGAGATTTTCATGCAATCTGTGTCTTGTTTCACCCCTACATCGCTGCATGTTTCAGATTAGCAAGCTAACAACGTGGCTCCCATAGAGCTGAGGAAGTCACCCTTAAAGCGCTCCGACGGGCTTCAGCCTTGCTGACACCTGAATAATTAGATAATGATGCCTCCACTTAAGGCTGCAGCATCTCCACATCTTGCTGGTTCATATCTTAATATCTCTCTGGAGCGGCAGGGCCAGGGTTTGGGTCCGGTTAGCATGTTTCCCCCATGTGTCTGTGGATTTTCTCCAGGTATTTCTGTAACTAATGTTGGGGATTTTTTTTTTTAATCCAATCCGGAGCAACCTCTTTGCACCAGGGGGCAGTATGTCACCCAGGATGACCACAGCAGGTCCCGGGACGTCCTATTTACAGAGAGCAGTCCTGCAGCAATCCGCAAAACACTGCAGATAAACTTAATTTGTGTGCTTTGCCTCAAAGAAAGCCCGCGCTTCCAACATTTTCTTCGCAGAAATCCGGCTTCCTCCCTGCTCGGAGGGCTTTGCGGTGGCTTAGTGGCTTCTTCTGAGCCTTTGTTAGGACACATTGCTTCTGGTCTTATGCATTTGAAGAGGAACAAAGGATTAGGAGGGCCTCAAACTCCTTTCTGTCCTTTACTTACCAGGACAACTCCTTTTTTTTTTATCACGCCTCATCTCCCACAAAACCCTCTCCAGAACCAAGGACTAACCCCATTCGATGCCTTGCCCCAGAAAGAGGCAGATTCCAGCTCCCCTCCCCTCCGGACGGGCACCTTTGATATACTGATTTTGGGTTTACAGCTCCTTGGTCCTTTTGTCTACTTAAGCTCCTTAAAGAGACCCTGATGGTGCCAGCAGACTGCTCCCCACTTTCTGCCTAGAGCCCTTATTCTGAACCGTTACTGCAGAACTCGTGTGGTGCTGCGTTATCTAGACAAATGTCATCTGCTCATTTTTTTTCACCTTCCGAAAGCAAATGATTGAGGTTTTTCCATCTGATGCTTCTGCATCGGCAAATGAGGTCTTGTGCCAACGCTCGTAAATCAACAATTTCCAGCATATCTGCAGTCTGCAGACGCGGCTTTTACCTCAAAGTTGATCAATCAACCTTCAGCTTCATTTGCCAGTAAACTGAAGTTGTTTTTCCCAGGCTCCTGTCCTCCAGGCTTCCTGCCATGTGGTAACGGCGGCTGTTACAGTTCGGGACAGGGCTGTGACTTCATAGATAACTGCGGCGACGGCACCGATGAAACGGACTGCGGGACTTCCTGTTCCTTTGAGAGCGGCTACTGCGGTTGGAAGAGCTCCCGGGCTGATAATTACGACTGGAAGCTAGGTGTTGGATCTGCGAAACGCACCCATCCGCCGTACGACCACACGCGGATGGACGGAGCCGGTTTGTGACAACAAACTTTGTTCTTTGTTTTAGCATTTGGCTGCTGGTCAAAAATGCTAAGGTACCATTGTTTGCGTATTTCTCCTCTTTCTTTCAGGGCATTTCGTCTCTCTGGAAGCTACCCCAGTGGGTCTCAAAGGTGATAAAGCTCACATGAGGAGCTCCGTTTGGAAGGAGTCAAGCGCCATCTGCAAGTTCTCCTTCTGGTACTACATTTCCCACAATGCTTCGGGACAAATCCGCCTGCTGATCAAGGTAAGGCATTCCTGTCTTCATGGTGGTGTTGCCATGCTGCTCCCTCTGCGGCCTCCTGTGGTGGCGCGCAGCGTGGGGAGCACAGTTCCCCGTCCCGGCTTGGAAATGGGCTGTGAATTACTCCAGCCTCCATCCTGTTTGCGCTCGCTTGACTTCAAGGTCAAAGTGCAGATGATTTGCCGTCCTCGGGTGCGAGCGCGCCAGTGTAGCCGGCCTTCTCGCGCATTCGCGCGGCGTGCCCTGCAGAAGGTCAGCGAGATTTTATGCAAATATCGGCAGATGGGTTTTTAGGAATCTGCATTTTCCGGCCATTTTTCAACATCTAGACAGCAGAAGAAAAAAACAACTGAAATATCAAATCTAGCTGCATCCATTCTGTTCTATTGATTATCTCCGGATTTTTAAAAAGGACCGCCGACTTTCACAACCAAGCCATCCCTCCATCACAGGACCACATGCGTGGGACATGTGTCACGGCTTGGGCCGCGTCTTCCAGTGTGAACTGGTCCGTTGTGAAGAGCCAGACCTGAAATGGGGCAACAAAGTTAGATGAGATCTGTGGTTTGTGGTCCTCTCCGATCTGAAATCACGCTTGTTAGGCGGCCCCGGGGACTCTCCTGGCTCTAGCCGGGCTGCGTGAGCAGGTGCGGTGGATGCACCGCGGTGGTGCCCTTGCGTATCCGGGCCTGCTAACAGCTGTGAAAGGCTCCACCTCTGGCAGCGGTTCAGATGGTTAACAGAAGACGAATGAATGGCGATAACGCCATTCTGCCTTTCTCGGTTTAAAACCGTCCTCCCTTCCATGGGAGCAGGCGCAGGAGGTACGTCGAATATCCATAAAATCCCGCTGAGCCTCCAAGGTTCAAAGTCATTATCGCTCACGGATCACTGCTCTGTGCCATTTTACGGCTTCAGTGGTGCCACGAGCCAAAACAGGGCCGTCTGAGCAGCTCAGTGTAAACACACCGTATGAGCAATCTTTAAAGGCCGATGGAAGAACAAAGGCAAAAGGCCGCAATGACGCGCCGCACTTTAGCCGGCCGAGGCAGCGAGCGAGAGGGCCGGGATATTTATGTACCTGGCAAGCACTTCCCGCCTGGGAGCAGCTTGACAGTCCTGTCTCATCTCAGCTTTCAAAGCGGTCCCGCAGCGACCCCGGGGATGGTGGTCCGGCAGGTTCCAGAACCCCCCCCCGCTTGTCACGTCTGCGCCCACGTGATCATTCGTTCCAACAACCATCCAAAGTGTCTGTTTTTTATGGACTCCCTCTGGCGGAATGGACCGATCATCTGCGTTCCACAGGGAAAGAAGCGTGGAATTTACGAGACCGTCTGTCTGGACCGGTCCGGTTTTTGATCGAGTCGCTTCCAGACGCTCCGCCATCACTCTCAGGCTGCTTTCATGGATCCAGCCTTTCCGCCATGACATAAATCTGTTTAAGTCCTGCTGTAACGCTGCCTATTAATTCACGCTCAGCGCGCGCTGTAACGAGATCATTGCGAGGCAGGACTCTGTGGCGTGGAGAGGAGGAGACGGCGTGCCTCTCACCCAAGGGTGCATTTTAATAGGCTTTCAAGCTGCAGATGAGAATGTGATATTGCTCGTCCTTTTGGGGGGGGGGGGGCACATCAGACCTGGGCGCTGTTACCGCAGCCGAGCCTCTTTCACAAGTCGGACGTCATATATCAGTCGAGAATTCGCCCACGTTCAAATAGAAATGGACGAGCTGACTTTCGGCGCCGTTGCGGATAATGGCAAAGTCGTTGTGGTTGCTGAAACTTTGGGGGAACAGGAGCAGTTCTTCACATTCCTGACCAGCAGGAAGGAAGACTGTAGGGAAAGATGCACGTTTGGAATGTCAAATATGACATGAAAGGTATGTTTTTGCTTGATTTAGGGTGATAAAGCCTGACCTAACAGAGGTTGCTGTGATGCATAAGCCTACGCTGCAGCTTATGCATGTAACATGCACTGCGGCTAGTATTTACATTCCATCCCCCTGGCAACACACCAGCAACTTACCTTCCTGTAATGCGGAGCTACGGCACCCTGCTGGTTACAAAACACACTCCCCCGAATTATCAAAGGGATTCATGAAGAGCTTAAGGATAAGTCCGACTGGAAACCGGGCGAGCGGGGGGCTGGGAGGGAGCGGGACACTGCGGCTAAGGTGGATCTGGACTCTGCTCCGGTCGGAAATCAACTTTGCACCTCCTGCTTTGAACTTTGAGCCGCAGATGAGATTAGGATCCGTCTGGGAAAACACAGACAGGATCTAGAGGGCAACACTCGCCCGTCCGTCTTTTAACCTGGTCCACATGTGGTATGAAAATAAACCTCAGCAGGGGAACTTCACTTTTATGCTAATGAGCCTTGGACGGCCCCTTCAGAAGGTCATTCTCAGCAGGAAGCACGGCGGGATTACAGAGCCGACAGAGCCGATGTCCCACCTTGCACCCAGCCGGCGTCGTGCTTCTCTCCACAGACGCAGAACGACCTGTGGGAGGCCTGGAGCAAAAGCGGGAACCAAGGAAGCCAGTGGAGCCGAGCGGTGATCCCCCTGAGGAACCTGAGGAACTTTGAGCTGATATTTGAGGGGATTCGCTCGTGGGATTTGAGTGGAGGAGCATCTCTGGATGACCTGGAGTATTTAGACTGCGCCCCCAGTAAGTGACGTGAACACCAACACAGCGAGGGTCAATCATACACTCAAGAGGGATAGAAACTTTTGGAATTCATTACTTCTGACTAATAAAGCAATGTGTGTCCCTTTATTCACATTCACAGCAGAATCTGATGGTTCCTTTGGTGTTCCTGCTCCTAATCTGACCGTAAAATCAAAAACCAATAGCCGACAGTGGTGGCAGATGTTCACACAGCAGACGTCTGCCATTCGGGCAGAAGGTCGGCGGCGGCCTTCAGCTGATGTTTTCCTATTCGGTTTGGAGAAACCAAAAAGCATTTCATGGTTTGGGGATGAATGGGTTTTTCCTTGGCCCGAGCGAAGCTTTCTGTCAGTTTCTTTGGAGGTCTGGGGCTTTCAGACACTGCTGTCCAGACAAATGTTTCTTTTATGAAACACTGTGAAAGCCATTGTCAGGACCTGTGCAGCTACATTAAAAAAGAGGTTTAAAGAGTCCAACAGTCTTTGTGCTAAGCTAAACTAGCTGCCCTGTTGGATGTTTTAAATCAGTGTTGAAATATGGATGCTGATTTAATTATCCGACTCTCAGCATTAAAATAATCCAAATATTAAAGAGACGCTGAAACAGTTCATTTAAAGAGGAATTGTTGATTCTGAGCTTTGGTTTAACATCTCAGCGACCCGCAGAAAGGAGCTAATGAGTTATTTATCAATGTCCTGGTGTGTGCCTAGAATACACGCGTGGCTTTTTCATCTATTATGGAAGGATGGAATATGCAGATTGGCTGGTAGAGAAGATGAGAAGTGAACTGGAAACTATTTTAGAGGCCAAAATGTCCCCTCCTGGTAAAATCAGCCTTATTCACGCAACACGCTGAAGGCTGCTGCAAGTTCAACTCTGTCATCACTTTAAAAGCCTCTTTCTGCAATGAGACGTCCAGACGTCCATTCTCTTAAGTCCTCTTGTACAGCAGATCACCGACACTGTAGACTGCTCTTGTCTTTGGGAAATAGAAAAGAAAACATCCGTTGACGCAACACGCTGCTAACCCGAGGTCTCATACCTAGATTTCTTCCTCAGTCTCCAGCCTTGAAAACGAACAGATTGTTATTACCAAACGCAGATTCCACTGCATTTGGTAAAAACAATAATGTCAGTTTATGTCAGTTCAGAAGACCGTGAAGTAATTTCATAGCATACTTCCGTCTTTAAAAAGACAGAGAATGAGCTTCATTAAGTAGAATCTGCATTTGGAAATAACAATCTGTTGTTCTCTCAATGCAGATTTCACTTATTTAAGTGGAATCTGCTAATAACATATTACCAAAAACAGACTCTGATTAATTAAATGAAGCTCATTCTCTGTCTTTTTAAAGACATGCTATGACCTGCTATGAAATTACTTCATGGTCTTCTAAACTGATATTATTGTTTTATAATTATATATTGTATTATAATTAAGTAGTAATAACAATCTGTTATTACTAAAACAAAGATTCCATTGCATTTGGTAATAACACTAATATCAGTTTAGAAGACCGTGAAGTAATTTCATAGCACGTCATAGCATGTCTTTAAAAAGACAGAGAATGAGCTTCATTAAGTAGAATCTGCATTTAGTATAACAATCTGTTATTTCCAAAGCGTAGATTCCACTTAGTTTTGTGGTAATAACAATCTGTTATTGCTAAATGCAGATTCCACTTATAAGTGGAATCTGTATTTATTAATGACATATTACCAAACACAGATCCCAGTCAATTAAATGAAGCTCGTTCTCTGTCTTTTTAAAGATGTAAGTATGCTATGAAATTACTACCCAGTCTTCTAAACTGATATAAACTGATAGTATTGTTCGATAATTATTTATTGTATTATAATTAAGTGGTAATAACAAACTGTTATTACCAAACACAGATTCCACTGCTTTTGGTAATAACAATAATATCAGTTTATCAGTTTAGAAGACCGTTAAGTAATTTCATAGCATACCTATGTCTTTAAAGAGACAGATAAGGAGCTTCTTAAAAACATATTGTTATTACCAAATGCAGATTCCCCTTAATAAAGTGGTAATAACAATCTGTTATTACCAAAATGCAGATTCCACTTGATAAAGTGGTAATAACAATCTGTTATAAGATGTAAGTATGCTATTATTACCAAACGCAGATTCCCCTTAATTAAGTGGTAATAACATTTTGTTATTACCAAAATGCAGATTCCACTAAATTAAGTGGTAACAGCAATCTGTTATAAGACAAAAGTATGCTATTATCACCAAAACGCAGATTCAACTTAATTAAGTTGTAATAACAATCAGTTGTTTCCAAAATGCAGATTGCACTTAATTAAGTGGAATTTGGTAATAACATATTACCAAACACAGACTCTGATCAATTAAATGAAGCTCATTTTCTGTCTTTTTAAAGACATGCTATGACCTGCTATGAAATTACTTCATGGTCTTCTAAACTGACATTATTGTTTTTATAATTATATATTGGGTTAATTAAGTGGTATTAACAGATTGTTATTACCAAATGCAGATTCCACTTAATGAAGCTCATTCTCTGTCTTTTTAAAGATGTAGGTATGCTATGAAATTACTTCATGGTCTTGTAAACTGACATAAACTAAAATTATTGTTATTACAAAATGCAGTGGAATCTGCGTTTGTTAATAACATATTAATTACCAAACACAGACCCCTTGTTATTAAATGAAGCTCATTCTCTGTCTTTTTAAGGACATAAGTATGCTATGAAATTACTTCACAGTTTTCTAAACTGATATAAACAAAAAATTATTGTTATTACCAAATGCAGTGGAATCTGCATTCGGTAATAACATATTACCAAACACAGACTCCTGGTAATTAAATGAAGCTGATTCTCTGTCTTTTTAAAGACATAAGTATGCTATGAAATTACTTCACAATAATAAATAAAATAAGCAATAATGTCAGTTTATGTCAGTTCAGAAGACCGTGAAGTAATTTCATAGCATACTTCCGTCTTTAAAAAGACAGAGAACGAGCTTCATTAAGTAGAATCTGCATTTGGAAATAACAATCTGTTGTTCTGTCAATGCAGATTCCACTTATTTAAGTGGAATCTGCTAATAACACATTACCAAAAACAGACTCTGATTAATTAAATGAAGCTCATTCTCTGTCTTTTTTAAAGACATGCTATGACCTGCTATGAAATTACTTCATGGTCTTCTAAACTGATATTATTGTTTTCTAATTATATATTGTATTTAATTAAGTGGTAATAACAATCTGTTATGCAATAACGCGGATTCCGCTCATTCTCTGTCTTTTCAAAGACGTGAGTATGCTATGAAATTACTTCACGGTCTTCCAAACTGAGACTCTCAGCTATGAAATCGATTCTGGAGCTGTGGAAACACAGCTGGTGAGTTTCAACAGATCAGGTTCTGGTTCAGGTGATCTTTGCTGGGACACACACACACACACACACACCGTGTGCTGTTTTCTGTCACGGACAGCTGTTTCACATTAAAATCAAGCCTTCACGTCCACGTGGAAAGCTTTTTTACCATCTGAGAAACACGGTTAACACGGACATAAACGGACCTACAGAGAAGCAGAGACCCTGAAGAAACGGACTTCAGCCTCTGGCGTCGTTGGTGTGACGGAGCAGATGTCTAGAATATCAGTCAAAAGTGGATTTTGTGAACAGAACCCACCGTTTGAAGGTTAATCGATGACTCCGTGTGTTTTAGATGTGGTGGAGCCAGGTGTTTGTCCTGTGGTCACAGATTTCATGTGTGACGATGGCCGTTGTATCCAGTCCCACCTGAGGTGCGACCATAAGGACGACTGCGCCGACGGGTCGGATGAGGCCGACTGTGGTGAGCAGGGGCAGGAGCCAGCTTTGGTGAAGGGCTGGGCCAATTATCGCTGAGCAGAGACACAACGGCCGCCTCCCTCCTCTGCCCTCACAGAGCCCATCTTCGCCCTACCGGGCGCTTGTGATTTCAACATGGAAGACGACCAGTGGGAGGCGGCCTGCCAGCTTTCCCAGGACAGCACGGACGACTTTAACTGGCGGACAGAGCGCTGGACTGAGACGGGACCTCAGAGCGACCACAGCCCCGGTCGGTGTTCACACGTGTTCACAGGTTCCCTGTTAGGCTGGTCAGAAATGCTGTTTTGTGTCAAAAGCACAAATCTTTTAACTTTGGGGCCCTGAATCAGCAAAAAAAATCCCGTCACTGAGGCATCCTGGACTCAAACTGCAGGTTTCCATGAAGTGAAAAGCACAGAGTGAACCATCAGTCTGCTGACACGGTCCTCTGGTGACATCATCCCCCCCTTCCGATCGAGCAGAAGAGCGGCTGCTCTGGAGATCAGTCTGGGGCCTTGAGGACGATCACACCATCCTCCCGGCAGCAGATCAATAAATAATAAAGGCCGAACAAGGACACGATTCCTCTGTGACGTCACCGACGCGTTTCTGTCTGGAGGCAAAACGTGCTGGAAGCAAATAAAACATAAAAAAAATGAAAATCGATGCAAAATTTTGAAAAAATTCTGTTTATTTCCATTCAGGGCTGCATCAAGATATGAGTATTTAACACTCTCTTTTTGTTTTTGGTGTTTCCAAGGGGGCAGAGGCAAATTCCTCTACGCGCACTCAGCTGTCCAGAGGGAGGGTGACGTCGCCAAGGTGACGATCAGGCGCCGGTTTCCTGCCAGCATCGGCCGGTGTCACCTGCGCTTCTGGTTCTACATGCACGGCTCGGACCGGATGGGGACGCTGAAGGTGACATGATGCGAAGCGCATCTCCATAAATAATTCGGAGGCCCGTCGCCCGCCGCCAGCTGATCCACCGCCGGCAACTCAAAAGGCTCATCTCCTGCGCCTCGCCGCCTCACACTCCGCTCTGTCGCTTCCGCCAGAAATGAAAGTGTTGTGTGAACGCATCACCTCACAGAGCTAATCACCATCTTTTCATGTTGTTTTTAGCTCTGGGATCATTTTAAGAGAGCAAAAAAGTGACATTCTTGACCTAAATGACTTAAATAAAGTACCGCATATATGTAGCTGTTATCGCCACAGCTAGATGGCGCCAGATCTCGCATGCCTGCTAACGAACCAGGCTTTCTTTCCACCTCGTCAGGTCTACGCTGTTGGGAACAGCGGCACCAGTCTGCTGATGTGGGCAGCCACCGGAAACCACGGCAGAGAGTGGACCTACGCTGACGTCGTCCTGTCCAACACCGTCCCTTTCAGAGTGACCTTCCAGGCGGAGGTGGGTGGGGACATGTGGACGGACATCGCCCTGGACGACATCGCCTACACTGAAGAGTGCCTGGTTGAAGGTGAAGAAGTCTCACTCTTGGGCCCTCTTGTGCGGATCCAATTTTCCGGCCCACATCCTCCGGGTTTCACCTTCTCTGC
>BJFM01005072.1:79817-90525 GCA_016586285.1 Arothron firmamentum | reverse complement strand
GTTTGAGGGGAAAAGGCTTCCTTTCTCTCTGACCATCATCGACACTCCCGGGTACGGAGACAACAGAGACGACAAGAGTGACAACACCATCGCGGAGAGGTTGCTGGAGTGGTTCACGTCTGATGGAGGAGTCCATGAGGTCAGCGCGGTGGGTCTGGTGCTGAAGGCCAGCGAGAATCGACTGAGTAACCGACTGTGTTACATCTTTGAGTGTGTGACGTCTCTGTTTGGGGCAAACATGGAGAAGAACATGTTCGCCCTCCTGACGCACTCAGACGGTGGGCCGCCTGAAAACGCCCTGCAAGCTCTGGAAAACGCAGAAATCACGTATGCAAAAGATGACGAGAACCAGCCCGTTTACTTTACGTTCAATAACCGTCAGCGCGACCAGAGAACCAAACAGTATTTGCGCTCTCTGAAGTTTGCCTGGGAGCTTTCAGAGGAACAGATGGGGGAGCTCGCAGAGGTTCTGAAGGTCACCGAACCTCAGACACTGAGGACAACTGTAGATGTTATGAACCAGCGAAAGGAGCTGATGGCCTGCATTGTTAACCTTCGAGAGAAACTCAAGCTCATCATGCTTCAAAAGAAAGAGATCGACCAGGAGAAAGAATTATACATCGAATGTGAAAAAGAGATGGAGACGAATAAGAACTATGAGAAAGAAGTGGACGTGCCCTACAAAGATAAACAAGCTATTGAGGGTGGATGGTGGGGGTTTCTGTGTCGGAACTTCAGGGGGGCTATGTCATGCCAGAAGTGTGAGGAGACGTGTCACCATGAAGGGTGCACACTTAGCACAAGTCCATACGACAGCAGGTGTGTGATCTTTGACAATGATGGTCGCTGCAAAGTTTGTAGCAACAACTGTCATAGAAAGTTTCACGTGAAGGAGAAGTGGATCTACGTGATCAAGACAAGAAAAGTGAAGAAGACCTTTGAAGACATCAAAAAGAAATATGAAAAAGGAAAGGAGGGAGCTGAGAAACATTTGGATACTTTGGGAGAAATGCAGCAGAAAATGGATTCACTGCTGGAAGAGGAGCACAAGGGGCTGGAGAAAAGTTACCAGCATATCAACAAGCTGGAGAAGATCGCCCTGAAAGTCGACTCCGTTTTCACCCTCAAACACCTGGACTTCCTGATCAAGAGGATGGGGGACAAAAAATTTGCAGAGAAAGTCTGGAAGCTGGAAGAAATGAAAAAATGCATGGGAAAAAACACCAAACAAGCCATGGAGTACGAAGCGATGGCTCACAGTAAGGAGGAAAGGAAAGGAACAAAGAAATGTTCTTAGTTTCAACATCATGGAAGCTGGAATCGTCGTTTTGGACCCTGTTTCAAAGCTGTCAGATCACCAGGAAAGAAAAATGTTTGTCTGACATCCAAAGCTGTTCAGCCAAAATGAAGTGATCATTTGGTTTTATTGATGATGTATTAAAGCGATTGTGAATAAATCTGCCTCCAATCTGGCTCTTTGAGTACATGCATCAGGACAGAATATTTAACCTTCAACTAGGGCTGTTACACTGTAATCAGATTACTCACAGTGAAATATATATTGAATCTATTAAAACAGAAGTGTTGGGCTGTGGACAGAGGACAGGAACAATAGACAAACAAGATCTAAATATACACAGAGCTAAGTCCAAGAATAAGAACGACTCAGAGATCAACGCAGGAGCTCAACAACCTGGAGAAGAGCAGCAGGTGAGAGCGGCCTTTAACTGCTGGCAGCAGTGGAGATGATTGCATCTGATGGGGTGCAGGTGTGGAGGATCCTGTCCCAACCATCACCCACCCGTCCTGGAAAAAATCAAACCAGAAAGGAAAGGAGGGAAACAGCAGGGCAGGATGCCATCACTGACGTCAACATTAACCAGAGAAGCAAAGGCGGAGGTGGTAAATTTGGATCTTATCAGAGGGAGCTCTGACCTGCCTCCACTCGTGGATTTGCTCCTTCAAGCTTCAGCCTTCGGCTTCAACCTGACACCAGCCGGTAAGAACGTTTTAGTAGAAACATCCAGACCCTCCTGCTTTATAAAGGCTTATTTATTGGTTCATTATTTTGTGCCCAGTGTCTTTCACAAATCCCATTGTTTAAACTCTCATATCCGTGGATTTATTTTCTTATCTCCAGCTTTTGCACATGTTATTTCAAGCCTTTGCTACGGTCCTTTTATCTGTTTGGTGACTGTGGTTCAAAGTTGAACATTACAGCATTACTCTGTGGCCATATATGCTTGATTTACATTCCTCCAGGAGTCAACTCCTCATAGTTTCAGCTGTCATGTCAAAAAGGTCAGTAACATTTCATACGATAATACACGTTCTTTGATTCATTCATTATTGCTTACTCCCACAATTTGAAGAATTAGATTTCAGATTGACTATATATATATATATATATATATATATATATATATATATATATATATATATATATATATATACACATACACACACATACATACAGTATATATATAAATATACATACATACAGTATGTATATATATATATATATTAATCAACTCGTAAATAAAGGAATTATTAAAAATTATTAAGTTACGTGTTAGGATCGTTTTCTTACACAGGAAAGCCCAGGCCTCATGCAAATATAAGAACATCATAGAAACAAGTCTGCTGATCCAGTCTGGATCTCCTAAAATCTACCGGCTGAACCCGGTGACGGAGATCATCGAAGGTCTGAAAAAAGTGACCCTCAGTAAGAAAAAGGTGAACAAGCTGAACAAAGCCATCCTGCTTGTGGGTGAGACAGGAACAGGAAAATCCACTCTGATCAACGTCCTGGTCAACTACACCATGGGAGTGAAGTGGGAGGACGACGTCTGGTTTGAGGTCGTCCAGGAGGACGCCGCACGGCAGTCTGAGAGTCAGACATCAGACGTGACCATGTACCAGATCTTTGGGTTTGAGGGGAAAAGGCTTCCTTTCTCTCTGACCATCATCGACACTCCCGGGTAAGGGCACACAAGAGGGACAGAACCAGACGTCTGGACTGGTAAAAGATTGCTGGAGTGGTTCACATCTGATGGAGGAGTCCACGAGGTCAGCGCGGTGGGTCTGGTGCTGAAGGCCAGCGAGAATCGACTGAGGGACCGACTGTGTTACATCTTTGAGTCGGTGACGTCTCTGTTTGGGGCAAACATGGAGAAGAACATGTTCGCCCTCCTGACGCACTCAGACGGTGGGCCGCCTGAAAACGCCCTGCAAGCTCTAGAAGACGCAGAAGTCATGTATGCAAAAGATAAGGAGGACCAGCCCATTTACTTTATGTTCAATAACCATCAGCGCGACCAGAGAACCAGACAGTATGTGTACGCTCTGAAGTTTGCCTGGGACTTAACAACGGCACAAGTGCGCCAGTTCATGGAGGTTCTGAAGGTCACAGAACCTCAGAAGCTGGAAACATCTGTTGACATTCTGAGGCTGAAGTCTCCCCCACACGAGTGATGTTCCCACTCAGATAAGGGGGCCCCTCACCATTGTAGGTTTGCATAAAGTATACTGTATTTAAGTCCCAGGTTGTTATTAGGAATATATCCGCAAGGGGGCGCTTAACTTGACCTGTAGGTCATGAATCTGAAGCGAATCTGAATTCACGAATCTGAATTTAAATTATCAGTCTGTTGGTCATTAAGTGAATTTACACTCGCAAACATCATTATTAGTATTTTATTTTTCAAATACTCACACATATTCTCCTAAATTGATCTTAGGTCACACAAAACTAAACAAAGACAGTAAGTGATAAAGGGTGTCACATCATCCAGAGAAATCCCCCATCTCGTCAACAGATTATGTTTATTCTTGTCAGGGCACAAAGTGGTGCAGGAAAGAGTGAGCAAACAGCACATTTGAAATTTCAAATTAGACATCAGGGTAAACTTCACAATTTTGTTCTGAAACTGAGCAAAAATAAAAAAATGTGGTTAAAATACTAGAAACTTGGCCTTCAGATTTTGTGTCTGTGCTCTGATTGGCTTGGTTGCTGTAGATGTCGTTTAGTTTAATAAAATTAGAACAAAATATCATTTTAGTTGGGAGAATCTCAATAACAAGTGCTGTTACAGATACTGTCCTCTAGAGGGCAGTGTTATACTGTGCATATCGAGGCGTGCGCTAAACATTGACATTCACCGCTGTTATTTTATTACTGCTGTATGCTTGTGCATCTGCAGGTTTTAATGCAACACACCTGCTGGGTTGTTTATTTTTTGGAAATAGAAATGAGGCTCGCAGCAGGACTGTTTGCCTGCAAGCACAAGGAGGAGGCATGTCATCTGATTTTCTTTATGTGAATAAAACAAGGAAGCCCCTGCATACTCAAGTGGAAATTAAAGGGTTAGAAGACCAGGAGGGAAGAGAAGGTGCGATAAAAGAGGGAGGAAACAGATATTTAAAGAAGACATGCTGAATGAAAGAGAGGGAGGCTATTATTAAACCAAATACTGTCGGTGTCTGAGAGAAGATGGAGAGTAAATAGAGGAGGGAAATGGAGCCGAGCAGACTGAAATGATGAGCAACACAGAGCTGAACCTATGAACGGATGGAGGGGGGGGAGGCAGTGGAGGGTTGGAGTGCGCTGGGGCCACAGGTGGCGCGCCTTCTCTCCATCAGCCTGTGTGAGATTGTCGAGCACAAGGAGCAGCAGGATCGATGGGTGGAGGAGACACTGGGACGTAGCAAACAAGAGGAAATAAGCTCCCTCATGTACATCCTCTGTCCTTTCCTCGTCCATCACCTTCCGTTTCCATGACCCCATGCGACCTGCCTTGGGTCTGTTAGTGGGAACATGTTGATATACTCTGGATCAAGTCATTTATTGATCTAGATTTGATGCTTAAAGCATCTAAAAACAGCTAGATTATGTGATTTAAAAAAAAACTTTGAGTCTGTTTTTTGCTGAGCAGGTAGCTAATCGTTCCTTCAGGATATGCCCCTGCATTTACACAAATACACACACACACAGACACACACACACACACACACACACCAACACACACTCACACTGCTTCAGTTAAAAAACATAATTCCTGTACCTTAATCAATTGTTAAAATTCTTTAATTATGATGATTAAAAATAAATCCAGATGGCACTTCACTAATCATCGCTGCTATCTACCTTTCCTACCTCGTGTAGGAA
This sequence comes from Arothron firmamentum, assembly GCA_016586285.1. Classification (NCBI taxonomy): domain Eukaryota; kingdom Metazoa; phylum Chordata; class Actinopteri; order Tetraodontiformes; family Tetraodontidae; genus Arothron; species Arothron firmamentum. The sequence continues at coordinate 85,358 of BJFM01005072.1, read as the reverse complement.
GCATCTTATTTGGAGAGTTATAAATATATTACATTGTGGTTATGTCATCAGTGGTCTTGTCATCTCCTTCACGCTGTTGTGACGTTTGTCACTTCACATTTCAGCCAGAAGCGTTCATGTGGTGATTAAATATCCCTGTATATCCTTTCAGGCTTTTCCTGACTGTAAATCCGCCTGACATTTCAACATCAGTCCATACAGCGAGCGCTAACAATCAATGTTTGCATTATTGTATGGCTTTGCACATACATTTAAGCTTTCCGACATGTTCAGCATTGTTAATTATATCTCATAAGAAACCATGGCAACCCAAGCGTCACAAACGCTTTTAACGCCTTCAGTGGGATCTTATCCAGCTTTACATTTGACCTGTACTCATTAAGTCTCTAAGTATCATGTTCTGAACATCCTGGTGTGGTGATCCGTCATGTGACTGGACAGGAAGTGACTGGTGCTTAGTGCTGACAAGCGCATTTGAAATTTCTTGCATTTCAAATGTTCTTCAGGATGGAGCGAAGCTTCTTCTCTTTCTGCAGTAACAGAAGCAGATCTGTAAGCTGAGCAGGGATGAGTGTCTGTCATGGCTGCAGTTGAGTCTCTGCATGCACGTCCATCATCTGCACATGCCAATCACCTTCGCCCGTGCACCTCCGGGGTCGGCGCCGCAGTGTGGTTACCAAGCAAGGCGGGGTGGACTTCTCCGAGGTCCCTCTGTGTCAACATGCAGCAGCTAATAGAAACAACATTAACTCCCTGAGGCTTCTGCGATGTGTGTTTTCTAACCTACCGGGGAGCGCTGTGGACGTATTGAGCGTTCTGCTATCTGCCATGTAGAGTTCAGAAGTGGCTAATGTCTGTGTGTGTGTGTGTGTGTGTGTGTGTGTGTGTGTGTGTGTGTGTGTGTGTGTGTGTTCTGTCCATCCAAAGAAAGGTATAGAGGCAAAAATCAAAGCCAGGTGATTTACACCATCCTTAAATGGAAAATCAGCTCCCTGGTTGATGGGTTTCTTTTAGATCGTGTAAGAAGAGGCTGAAACACTCATCCACCACCTGCAAACAGGGGTTTGTGGAATGAAGCCCTGCAGCTAAATATAACAGAATATGAAAGGAGGCAGCAGCAGGTCCACAGACGAGGCAGTTTGGTCGATTCTGGAGCAGATTTGCTGCATTCCGGCTGAAATTGGCAAAAATGTGCACAGGTTAGAGACGAAAAAGTCTCAAAATATTATATCCATCAGCTTGATAACAACACGGCAAACTGGCAGATCGTTCGCTGCTTTTTCTCATTTGAATGCAGAGCTTTTTTCTTTTTTTTTTAACAATGAACATCTGTTTGCTTCATGGGTTTGATTTAGTTTTGTTGATTCAGATGTTCCCATAAATGGAAGAGTATTAATGAACAGACAAAGACGTGTGAGACATATGCTGCCAGGAAGAGCTGCTCCAGCTGGAGAATGGAGAGATCTGAAGGATCTGCTGCGTTGTTGATGACGGAATAGTCAGGCAGATCCGGGGGAAACTTTTCACAGAGGGATATGAAGTGACTCCCTGGAAATTCTCATTCCCATGTGGTGCCCGTCTATCTGGGCTTACAAATGGGTTTTTAGTTGTGGAGAACTTACATTCACTCATCATTCAGTACCTTTCAGAAGGATGAGAAGCGACAAGCCATCCAAAAGTTGTTTGCATCTACGTTCAAAGGTTAGTCAGAGTCAAATGAAAGAGAAGCGTAAAAACAAAAAGCTCTTCAGACATAAAGAGGCGCGGCGGCCAAGCCTCAGCACTTTTATTAAAACCTGGTTTGCTTCCATGACAACAGCTGCCCTCACAATTTTCTAAGGCTAAAAAAAAAAACCCCGAACGTTTAGTCGGTTAATCAGAGACTACGCTTTGACCTGTGCCGTTAGCTTCCTTTGCAGGAGCCACTTCACGGCTCCGCAGTGAGGGGCTTTTACACGCCAGACCCCTGACCTTCATTCCTGAAGACCTTTCATAATTAAACTCAGATACCGATTCTTCAAAGTTCAGCACGGTTCACCGTCCTCTCAATCCAATAAATGATGGCTGAGGCCCGTAAGTGGACAGGTGAAAGTGTCATGGAGGCTTTATCCCTGAGGCCAGCACACAGGCGCAGTGTGAGAGGTGTATCGATCCGCCCGCTGCTTTAATAGGTGGTGTATGGGACTGTTGTGCAGCGCCCAGAGCTGATCAACGTGTGACAATGGTGGAGAAATGGCGGCAAATGTTTCAGAGCGGTGAACAACGCCAGTAGCTCTGACTAATTTGTTGTGGGAAAGCGGAGCTGCGATGGCCGTTTCCATTCCGGCGCTGTCTGCGCACGGCCCCGAGGCCCCAGCGCGGTTGTCACAATGTTCCTCCATGGCTTCCATGGCTCCCAGCAGAGTGGTTGGACTTAAAAAGGCCTGGCTGTGTTCAGCGGCCAGCGGCAGGCTGTGCTCGGAGGACACAAGGCGAGGTGAGGGCTGCAGGCTTGCTGGATCAGGTGGCTTTCTACATACGACCTGAAAATATCCAACAGTGAAGATTCAGGTTATTGTGTCAGTTTCACTTTTTATTGGAAAAGCGTCCTTCCTGTTATTGTGGTAGGATGAAAGTGCTGCTTCTTAAATGGAAAGCAACCCTTGGGGCTGGCAGCTGTGTCTGTTTCGCTTAGAACTCCAGCTGGAGCTGCTGCTGGGACCTCCTGCTTCATTCGCGTGCAGATATGAGATAGAAGACGTTCTACTCATCTTTATTTTGCGTTTGTGCCTCACACCAGTATTACATGGGGCTGCTCTAATTTGTTAGCTTTTGTACAAATGCCAAAGCCCAAAGTTCTGGACAGCAACCAGGGTAGGAAGGCATAATTTATTAGATTAACCACTGACTCATGGCACTCTGTTGTTTTTAACTCCTCTAATTAAGGCTGAGACTAAGACAAGCCTTTTCTTACCATTAAACACGCTGAAGTAAACATTTAATGTTGTGTCTTGTGTGTTTCCTCTGCTTCCCAATTATTCTGAGCTACATTTCAAAATTGTATTAATCACATTTGAGGTGGAGCTTGGCCTAACTCCTGGGCATATCACAGAACCTCTGGCTCCCTGTCAGCTGAATTAAAGCCTGGAGTCTGCAGGCATGGCCTTTTTGCTATCTGCTGTTGTCTGCTACACACAAAAAAGCAAACATACATACATGAATTTATCTTCCTGGCAAAGCCAGAAATGCTTTTTTATCCACTGGAAATTATTCACATCCTCTAAGGTTGTTCCATTTCTTTTTTTTTGTTTGTAATAATGCTACCAAAATACATGTTGTCAATGTGCAGTGACTGAAGACCTGTTTAGGCCAGATTCCGACTTTTTCACGATTCTGTTAACAGCCTTCGGCATGAGATCAATAAGTATTGAGGAAAATGTAACGGACGTCTTGCACTGCCTCTTCCTGGGCGTGCAGGCGGTAAGTGCTTCTGCAGGGATGCTGCACAAACTGATCACAGCCCAGCGTTTAAATGTAGAATGTCGGTATAGTCTCCCCCTTCTGTCCCCAGTTTCTGCCATCCTGTGTCCTCGCACCACCTTCCCTCTGGCAGAGGTCCTTAAATACAAAAAAAAAAAGTTCCCATTAATCACAGGGACATCAAGGTATCGGGCCAAGTTCACAACAATACAGATGTTGCCCTGAATGTCTCCAGAGGTTCTGAGCATCTCCGGCAGATTTATCGGCGGACCCCTGTTTTGTTTCTGACACCAGCAAAGAAAAATGAGCCTGTCTGCTAGCATTTCTACCAGGTCCAAGAAAACAGCATGACACTTGCGTCAGGAGGTGACCTTGTGATCAAATGTAAACAGGTTTTTTTTTTTCATCATCTAGAAGAACTGAGGTGATTTCCAGCATCTCTCTTTGGTCCCACACAAATACCACAAAATAGCTGGTTTGGGAAAAGCTGTCATGGCTGATTCAGACCTGCAGGAACATGTTTATTATTATGCAAACGAGGCCAAACATGACTGAATAGAGGAACCAACACGCTGTATTAGCACCAGCTCAGCGCGTCTGTCATCAAACCAGCTATGTTTGGACATAATTATTACACATACAACTTGTGCATTTTGCAAAGGCAGTCCTTCCGTTCTGTGTTCTCTGTTCATCACGCACTTGTGATGAAGTCGGTGCAGCAGGCCTTGATCGAGGCCTTGAATGTTCCATCTTCTGAGTCAAATTGATTAAATACATATAAAATGAGGTCAAAAAAGAGATTTCTGAATGCCAGAAAGTTTTACAGGTTGAATTATCATGCGTGTTGCATGTGTTAAAGGTAATGGAAATGTTTTTTTGTTTTTTTTTTTAATTCAAGGAATGCTGTGACCAAAGTGGAGATCTCTGCAGAGAAGAACTTCCATTCTCAACCCCTGCACCACTGCGTTCACTGTCTGGCTGCGCGGGGAGCAGCGTCATGGTAACGGAGGTGAGGAAGACGAGAGAACCCATATGACAGCACAGGGGACGTTATGGAAAAGAGGGTATGAGAAATAGAAAATGAAGGCATTCAAAATGGACAGGAACCACCAAGCGCTTAACTGCCTGGGTGTGTAAAAGAGTTCAAATTGGCTGAAATTATGATGTTTCCGAGCAAACCCTTGATAACAGGTGATCTCAGCGCTCAGGTCCCCGACTCGGAACAGAGACGTATCCTAAAAGCCACTGTGCTTCAGTGTAGCTCACAATCACCGGGGGGTTCGTGACTGCAGCTTAGAGGACTTTTCTTTGTAACCGTCCCACATTAGTTTTTCCTCTCCAGCCTCATTCCTGATCAATTCTGCATACAACATTAAACCAATGCTAGAATTTGTATCTGTTTATAACATGTGCATAATACTTACAAATGATTCAACATATGTTTTTTCATTGGTATGAAATAATTACGACTCTAATATTTACCATCCATCTATGGTTCTGGCTGTAGTAGAACCTTGCCTAGATAATTTTGATTGATTTTGGTTAGATTTTGGGATTTTGTCCATGTCCCATTACAGTTCCTGGATCCACAACCAGCTACAGCACGTAAGCTAATTCCCTCTCATGTTCTTACGGGCTGGTTAAAACCAGGAAACCAGTTCACCACCTCTGATAAGGTCCACTAATCAAATCAAACTCGTCCTTTCCTTTTGCTTTCGCTTGGCTCTTCGGTGGGTACATGGAAGGTGCGACGCGCGTTGGTGAGCGAGTGCTTGTGCGCTCCTCCTCATCTGTTCAGACGCTCCAAGGTCCCCCCGATCTCCGGTGCTCCACCATTCTCTGCTCCACCCAGAGATGCGGAATCCTTCCTCTATCTCCCTAAACCAGCTTCCTTAATCCCTCCAGGCGTCCCTCCACCCCTCCGTCACCTCTGTCTCCACAGCCTCCAGCAGCATCAGCGACAGAGGCCATCTAAGTGACCATATCTCTGCTATCTGTAAATCCTCCAGTAGGGCTACTGGAATCGTTCCAACGTGTGTTCTCCCAGTCAAAGGCAGCTCTGTGTGTCTGTGTGTGTGTGTG
>BJFM01005072.1:55532-78000 GCA_016586285.1 Arothron firmamentum | reverse complement strand
TGTGTGTGTGTGTTTGTGTGTGTGTTCAGAGCACAGGACAGATGTAGTTGTAGATTCCTTATCAGGCTGAATTCAACAGGCACTTGATCATTTCACTTTGCTTTGCAGGCGTTTGAGTAACAGGCGATGCACTTTGATTCGGCCTTAACGGGGCTTTGGTGAAACAACAGCGTCTCCGACAGCTGGGAAGGTTACAGCCGGCAGCTTCTGCTAAGCTTCCAAGATCCCGAAGCGGGGGAAAAAACGGTGGACGGAGCTCACAGTATAAAAGCGAGTGAGCCGAGTCCCCGGGGGGGTTTAATGGACCCGTCTGGTTTTTGTTTTGTCAAGTTTTGTCGGCCGATGTGCAGCCGTGAGCCGTCTGAATCCGCTCCAAGCAAAAAAAAAAAAAGGATCAACAACAACAGTTTTTACACTCGTTTGGACTGATTTCTGCATTAACCGCATTTAATTAGCACATTTCGTCCAAACACCTACGAACTGCTAATGATGTAATTGTTTTGGCGTTTCCTCCGCCGTGCACGCGGCCAATCCCAAATGGACAAACACTGGCTGGAAATGATTTGGCCTCACATCTTCCAGTTCCCCTCTCTGATGTGTTGTTGCCAGCATGAAAGGAACCTGCTTCTTTTGTCCCAGCATAGTTCCCCATAGCCCATCCAAAGCGATTTCATTTGTCTCTTTTTTTGTGATTTCAGAAGGTTGATATTTGTTGTGCGCTGTCTAAATAATTCTCATTTTATTCCTCACTCGGAGTGACGCAGAGTCTGCTTCATCAACTCCAGTGATTTGTAGATATGTTGCAAAGCTGTCAGTGATGGCAAAGAGTGTAATTGGACTATTTTTGCAAACACACTGATTTGATTGGATTTTTTTTTTTTTGGTCTTCTATCGCTGAGGTGTTTTATCGGTGCTCAGATGCTATTCTTTGTTCTGCGCTTGTCTTCCCAGTTTTTTCCAACACCTTTGTCAACTTTGACACCATTAATCCCTTTAGCCTAAATATGTCACATGACTCAGTGATGCATATATTGGGTATATGGTAATGAGGAGTCTAAAGCAACGAGGAAGATCGGTAACTGTAAAGTGACTGTAAATGCGTAGGCCAGAGTTTATTCATGGTTGGTTGCTGATCTCCTCATCTTTTTGCCCAGCAGCTTGGCATAGAACGTTACCTTCCGCCTTGCTCGGTTGCTTTTTAACGGCAACCTTGCATTAATCAGTGCATTGTTGACTGAATGCTTCAGGCTGTATTCATGCCAGAAGTTTATGCAGAGAGCTGCACAAAATATTACCAAGTGTAGGAGGAGCATGCACCTATACCGGCTGATCTTTTCAGCGCCGTCAAATGGAGTCAATTAAATTAAAGATCCTGCACCGTAGAGCAGTATTGTAAGATCTATTTAAATTCTGTGTGCAGTGCAGGTTAGAGTGTCACAGTGAATCATGAAGTGCTTCATCACAGCACTGTCCAGGCCTTTAATCCTGTCTAATGTCACCTGACCTCCTCTCCTTTTAGTCATGCACCTTGTTTTAGCACCCATCCTGTCACAGTCTTCCTTCTTCATGTCTGTCACGGTGCAGCTCTGCTCTGATGACAGATCTTTAAAAGACATTTCTATTTCCAGCACTCTTATCTAAATACCAAAGATGTTCAACTTTCTGCTCCTTGGCTTTGTAAAATGCCTTTTTTTTAAAATTAATTTTTGTGAACTGGTTGAGAACCGACGTTCGTCAAATTAACGTGAGTGTGCAGTCGAGGAAGAACCTTTTGTGTCACCTCACCATGAGCGATTTGGGACCCGGCCCACTCCATCCTCCACATTCTGCTCCTTCATACTTGAAATAACTTTCCAGACCAGAAGGGGGGCACTGTGAAAACCGAGATTTATTGGCAGCAATTAAAAACAAATCGGGTTTAGTTTAGGTGCCTGTTCTGCAATTCACATTCAACTAAGTTAATCAAACAATTTAGCATAACATTAACATAAAATAACAGTTTCATGGCTTTGCCATAGAATTGGTGCATTTTATTTAAAGACCTTTCCAAATCTAAAAGAACTCTTACTCTTATCAACAGCCGTGAGGTCTTCAGATGCTTTGACCTTTAAACCTTTTGGACTGCTTTTGCAACATGACCATGAACCAGTGGGAAAATGCAAAGATCCATCACACCAAAGCAAACAGAGAAAAGGTTTGAAAGCATATCTGAGTGGTTTGTGGTCAAAGGTCAGAGCCTCATTTTCACAGATTTAACCTCCCTTCCATGAAGTAGCAAAAACTTTAAATGAGGTCTGATTAAGTTATAATATCCAAATTATAATATGAGAAACATCTTATATCATAAGCCAACACTGAATTTACACCATCTTTTGTTGCAAGCAGTTTACTTCATTTACAGATTCCTAATGAAATGAAGTTGCTAGGACATGATTCGCAGCACCATTAGCACCCCTGGTCCTCCTGCAGCCACGCTGCCTATTCAGACAGGCAGAGTGAGCAAGTGCAGGATGCCGATGTGTGATTCAGGCCAAACAGGAGGACACTTGGGGGCACTGAGACGGCGAGGACGGGCCGATGTCTCTCTGAGTGAGTTAGAGCCTGTGATGGTCGGCTAATGAGGCCCTCTACCCCCGCAGTCCATCTGCAGGGTGGGGATCCGCCTCTTCACTGATACTATCGGACTCGATGAACTGTGCACACACGCTCAATTATCTCTGACGCAGCTTTTATAACACACATGCATTAAAAAAGGGACGGGGGGGCACCAGCTCTGTGCCTGCAGATGCAGTTGGATACTCAGGAAGACCAAATCTGCAAAACATAATGTCCACATCTGAGATAGGAAGGTTTGTATGCAGGAGAGGACCTTATTTCCCTCCATCGTGCAGGTACGATCTAGCGGAGGCTAGTTCACATCAAAGTTGCAGCTCTGATAATCCAGCTGGATGCAAAAACCACCAAGAAATTTAATTTCAGAGCAAAAGAGTGAGGAGCGGTATAATGGTTGCAGTTTGAAAGGGAAAGTTGGGAAAGTATGCGAGTTATCAAAGTAGTGATGACGATACAAAAGAGGAAAAAGGAAGTCAGGACAGAAGGAGTTTACAGTGCTGATTTAGCGAGACAGATTAAGTGTGTCAGGTAAAGGGAAGCAGCGAACGACTGCTTCCTCTCTCACTGCTGCCGGGGCCTCATGACTTTTAATCCCCTTAATCTCAGCACATTTCGACGGAGCCGTTTCAGACTTGGTTTTGATCTCTTGCGCGCCAAAGCGCACGTTTGCAGCTTTGTTTGCCTACTGCACAAATTCATGCAAATGTGAGGGAAGTGTGAGATTATGATTAAAAGGAGAAGCAGGTGAAAAGTCTATAAGTTATTTTTAAATTACTCTGTTACAAATCACATATTACACACAGACTGTTGCAGTGAACTTAAATTAGTATTCCAATAATCTGCCATTCACAAGAGGAGAAATTCTTTATATGCTTTGGGACATGACAAGATGACCTCGTTCTCTGCTCCTACGGTGACCAACTAGCCCCAAATGACAGTTTTCACTATTATTTCACTGTATTTTTCTTTGAGTTAGCAGCAAAGTTGGAATATTTCTGCAAACTGGCGGAGGTGCGACAACTTCGACCCCAATTAGCTCTCCACAGCTTAGGCAGCGTTTACACCTCAGTGCCTTAAAATGACACATTTTGAAAATAGTGGAGTATTTTTCGAAACTCCCCAGCCTTCGTTTTCTTATAAATGGGAAAAACGAAAAACCGCAGACTAGTGGCCGGCATGGGAACTACAGAGTAGCCAGTCCTTCCAGAGCAACGAGAGAAAGGCCAGTGCTTGCGTAGACAGGGTGTTAAACACCAAAACACAGGTTAGTTTAGATTAACAGATTCTTCTCTTGAATGTAGTTTTTATTCCAGAGCATTTTCTTCATCACATTCCAGGCACGAGAACAACTTTCCAGGATTCAGCGAATCTCATTTCACTAAAACTGTTTTTAAGGGCCAACCAAGCACAAAATAGAATATTTTGGACTGTCTACATCTTAAAGCCACAAAAAAAAAAAAAAAAGCTTTGGTGTGTAAGAGCTGCCCTGTTTGTGTGCTGTGCGGGCTACTGGAGTTTCAACCGTTTGTGATGTGAATCTGCGGTGCCAGAGTCTCCTCTCCAGCCTGCCAAGCTTTTCTTTCCCCACTGTTGATTGCTTTGTTACTTAATTATCACCTTTCTCGTGCTCAGCAATTATCACTTCTTGCTGCCTGCAGCAAGGCGGGTCCCGCAGGTGGGCCGAGACTCGTACCACCAACAGAAGCAGCGTGTGTGTCCGCACAGGCGTCTCTCCTTTTTGCTGAAACCGTCTCTGAAAAGGGAGGATAAAAGACTCAATTTGCTCATCTATTCTACAGAACAGCATCCTTTGCACTATTTTTCCTCAGCCCAATTTTTGAGGGAGGGCCAGCGTGCCCCCAAACCGGCTTTGATCTTCCAGCCAGGTAGCAGATGAAGGAGCACGACTCCTCCAGGCCGGCAACAGACAAGAAATGAGCAAGAGACAGCAGCAGCTGTGTTCTGGGTTTGATTCCGGTTCCTGACTGCCACGTCTTTCCGCTCTTCTCTGTCCTGGTGTCACCACTGCTCTCTGTCTGTGCAGGCGTGTGTGAGCGCACAAATGCGGATTCCCTCCTGATCTGATTTCCCGGTGATCGGAGGTTAAAAGGTCACCTGCCTCAAACCTACCGCACTTATTGGACTGGGACGGTGCTCGCTTGCGATAGGACAGGTTTCTGCACAGTGTGTTTAGTGCGAACGAGCAGCGTGGAGAGGTGAGGCTGATAACTGGAGCAGAAAATATGGCGGCGCCAGAGGAGCTGGCTCCTGCTCTCCCAGGGGTTGTGTTTGGCTTTGGGCTCATTAGAAAGGCTCTGATGGTTCTGATTGATAATATTCTCTCTCTCTCTCTCTCCCCCCTCCAACACTCTGTCTCACTCCCTTTCTCACTTCATACTCATCTTTCCTTTCTCCTGTTCGCTCGGTTGCGCAGAAGCCACGAGTGTTTGTGGGAGAATGTTCGGCGCGTGCGATAAGGGAGCAGCAGGTTGGTCTGAATTCAATAAGAAAGCTATTTTCTCTCCTTCTGCATCTGGGCTGGAAACAATCAGTCTTCAGGGTGATGTTCTTCTTACCTGTATTGATTTTAGCTCTGTGTGTGTGTGTGTGTGTGTGTGTGTGTGTGTGTGTGTGTGTGTGTGTGTGTGTTTGCAGAACTACCAAATAATTCTCATTCACCCCCTCATTTCTCCCTCTTTGGTCCAGCTGAGTTAACCTATGCAATTATAGAGAAGGAAATCAATGGCTCCCCTCCCTCTCTCCCTCACACACACACATCCTCACATTTCTATCCTTGTGGGGACTTTCAGAGATATATTACATTACCCAGGCCTAACCAACCCAACTAACTCACCCTAACTTAAACCTAACTCTAACTCTAACAACCTTACAACCAAGTCTGAACCCTCAAACAGGTCTTTGAATATGTAGCACATGTGAGGACACACACATTTATTGACACAATCTATTGCCGCAGTCCTCCTCTGCCATAAACACAAGAACAGATGGCCGTAGTCACGTTTGATTTCAGTGATTTATTGCCAGGATAAAGCGTGTTCTCACCCTTACTCACGTTCAATAACTACACCGACCATTGCAGATTGGAAAACTGCCTGGCCCAGTGTGTGTTCTGAAGTGTGTCATCCTAAGTAACACAGTCTGAGTTAGCATACAGCTGTGTTCCCCAACATTAAGCTTTATGTACTGAATAAATAGCATCCTCAGCCCAGCCCTGTGGCCAGTTCATCCGAGCAAATATAAGCAGTGAAACACAGCTGACGAGGACGGAAAACCATTCGTTACGTCCATTAAAAACGTTCACCTCTGTGGTCCTTATTATTGTGAAGTGCTTCATATGATGTGGTGTGTGTCTGTGTGTGTCCCCTTCAGCTCGACTGAAAAAAAAAAAAAAGCCCCGTCCTCATTATAGTCAACAAGTGAGATACGCGGCCTATCTGCAATTCACTGTTTTAATCAACCCAATCAATCTTCACCCCTGTCCTCGCTCTTCATATTAAACACACACACACACACACACACACACACACACACACACACACTGGGTTGCTCGTCTGTGCTGAAACATTTATTTGCAGATACTTGACTCCCTCCTCCAGATGAGCGAGTCTACAAGCGTGCTAATAAAGCTGCTAATTGTCTGGTTGTCAGGGCCGGATTGATTTGCCTGTTTGAACACTGATAACATAAGCAATCATCATTCCTCTGTGAAGCCTCCCCGCTTTATATTGCTCCAGCTATCGTCGAGGGTGAGCGCCACTTTTGCAACAAACTTGATGATGACAACAAGGACAAATTGGTGCTTTTTCAAAGAAGCAGAGAACAAATGGCAGCCAGATGAGCGAGGTAAACACAGAGAGGCGAACGGAGTGAGCAGCTTGATGCATTTGCTCTTTCGCTCCTTCATATCTATAATTGAGGGTCCTGGACCAACAATAACATAAGAATTTAATACAACAATCCAGCAAGGCCATGTCAGAACCAGTCAAACCAGCCAAACCTTTTTATTTTACTCTATCTTAATCTTTATTTTGTCCGGTGGCCGTCCTCGGGTAACTCTACGTCCCGTAAGTTTGGCCTGCATGTGATGGTTTCAACATTTTCAAATGCTGCGGCAGTCAAAGTTGATGTGTTAATCTGGAAATTTAAGGATTAAATAGTTATTGAAGAAGTCTAAATGAAGCATATTGTTGCTCTGGTTTAAATACATTTAGTTATTTAAAACGTGAACGAATGGGAGATGCTTAGAAAAGCTCTCTGACTGCAGGATACAGCATAAAGGGAAACGCAATGTTTCAGACAACACATAATTTTGATAATCAGGAATGTCAAAAGCGCTGGAAGAATCTTTAAACCCGGTTGTTCCAGTCGCTGCGGAAAGCTTCACTTTGCGCCTCATTCATGCACAGCCTGTAAGAAGAATTTCCTTTTGAAAGGAGCTGCTAATTAAAATCTGAAGAGACTCAAGGAAACCACGAATCACACCAAAACAAAGGGCTTAAATTGCTCTGTTTCTGCAGAGCATCCTTGAATTCAGATTAGCCCGCCCAATCCCTCTGTTGCCATGTGTTCAAACATCACTTTGACGGGCTTTAACTTGTGCTTTAAATGAAACATGGACCTTTGCAGGGTTGTGGGAGTCTGTAAAGACAGGAGGTAAAGAAAAAAAAACACCAAAACACCTGCGTGACTGTTGATTTGGACTGTTTACAGACGGACCCGATGTGTCCGCCTGCGTAAGGAGGAAACAAGTTAAGAATTCGTCCCACTGCGCCCAAGAGAAAACACATTTTCCCAATTTTAATAATGTGCGTCTGTTTGTTTGCAGGGGAAGGAAAATAAGCTAGACGTGACACATGGATGTTGGAGCGCTGTTCCGCTTCAGGACTCCACACACGACATCATCGCACCTCTTCGGTTTGATGAAAGATGTCCTCGTTTGCAGGTGAAGCTGTTGTGATATTACAGATGTTGACATCGACAGGCAATCATGATGTTCCAAAAATGATCTCAGTGCTGTAAATGAGTGGGTTTTCAGAGGGATTTATACACTTCTTCAAGTCAGAATACACAGTCTTAATTCCCAGCTAAAGGTCGTTTTGTACCCACATAAAGTTCTCATCTGCTAATGGAAGTTTTGTGCTTTGTGAGGGAGGGCAGGAGTCCAAATGTGAGCTGAAGACCTTTAAAATAAATAAATAAATAAAAAATTCTGATACAGTACAAAGCGATCACTCTCGGAGCCAACATTACAGCCCCCGACGACTGTCGTGGGAGTGTATTATGATATATTCGGACTGTAAAAAAAAAAAAGCTGCCATGGTTTAGAGCAGAAGGTGAAAAGGAATGTCTGATGTTCATCTTATCTCCATGGAGCAAAGCGTTAGGAAGGCTGGCGTAGGTGTAGCAGCAAAAACGCTCTTACCATTTTGGTATTTAGAACATATCTTGCTCAAATGAGCCCGATTATTATTGTTTCATTTCCATCTGCAGCCACTTAATTTTAGACTGTGCTGCTTAGATATGTCGGTAAAATTCATTTCTTTGATTTTTTCCCCCTCAGTTTTATCATTGATTTAACCAAACATGACAAATTGCTGCTATCTGGCACATATTCCTTCTGCAGGGTTGCACACCACAAGCCGCAGCCGCATCACGCACCACAATTTTCTGTCCAATTCAGAGAAGAAGAACATGACAGGACGGCATTGAAACATCTCTGGCTGTGAGAGAGCACCCGGCAGACTGCGGAGCATTTTGCTCGAGCTCTTTTGAACCCGACAGAGCCAAAAGGTGGGAAGGCATGACATGATCATTCTGCTATTTAGCTCAAATCCAGTTGTGTTTCAGCGCTGTCTCAATGTACCTGAGGTGAATGGTGATCTGACGCCGTTCAGCTAACCTGGTTGAGTTTTAGGGGAGCGTAAATGTAGCGTTAATGAGATAAAGACGATGTTTACTGAGCGGCGTCATCCTTTTCAAAGGAATTCACATGGGCCTGATAGACTGCAGATCTGCTTTCATGTTTCCTCAAGAGCTGGATGGTGGCATCTTCCAACGCCTTTCACACAAACTGGAGAATGAGATTTTCTCACTTCTATTAAAGCAGTTGCTAGGAAACAGATTTGCTCTCTTTTGACATAGATAAATACAGTATTTTCCCTCGGAAAGGAGGTGAAGTTACACTCCAACATTCCATGAGCTTTCCTGAAGGTGAGTGGCAGGAGACCGGAGGGACATCAACAGATGCAGGTGGAGGGCCATCTGCCTCTGAAGAACGGCCCCCAGAGCTCAGAGGCAGGGCCGTATCGAGGCACGGGTCTGAGGAAGACGCTCGAAAAAATCCCCAAGAGCAACGTGGCCTCCATCGTCCAGGCAGAAGTTTGGAGCAACTGGGGCTTTTCCCAAGGAGCAAGGATATGCGTACAATCCCCCCAGGAGGACAATTTGATTTGACTTGATTGATCCGGCAGCAAATCAGTGAAACACAACACAAATGGCAAAGAACAAATCAACAGCTGACTTCATGTTACTTCGGAGGCTGTTGGGATGAGGTATAAATGAGTCTTTTTGATCTTTTAGCTCTGCATTTTGGGAAAGCAAAAAGCTCGCCTCGCCTCGCCTCGCCTCGCCTCGCCTCGCCTCGCCTCCTCTCCTCCGCATCCCTCACCTCCCCTCCCTGCCCTCCCTCCCCTCTTGTTCTACTTGTTTTTCATGCTTAAAAATTTTTTAACTCAAATGTATCGCACCCACACCTCCTGAACTGATGTGAGGAAAAAGAGAGCTAACAAGCTGCTGGCCGAGATGAGACAAACGCCGGCGGGTCTCCTTTGGCTGTTCCTCGCGCATCGCCTCCGGTCGGGCTTTCATGAAGCGACGAGCGCCGACCTCTGAAGCGTCTCCTCACAGGCTGCAGCTCCAGGAACACGGTCCTTTGGTTTAGTGATGAGACTCGTGACGCCGGTTATTCTGGGAACCCAGTCGTATACAGTACAGACGGGGAGATCTAAGGTCAAACTCTGGCCGACTTCTGCGTGCGCGCCACCGGGGAGGCAGAAAACATGAATGATGGATGAAAATGTTGCTTCCAGTTTCATCTTTTGTGAGATCAGGATGTGACAAAAGTCCCACGGAGGACAGATTCTCGCACAGTTTCAAGAATTCATTACTGTCTTCTTTTTTTCACCCTTCCTGTTTCTTTTCCAGCATCTGTTAGGATTTACCACAACAGCTGACTGGGAGGCCCAAACATTCATGTCGGGTGACTCAGGTATGGTGCAGGTTAAAGCAATCTTTTTTTTTCTTTCTTTCTTTTCTCTCTTTTTTCTTCTTATTTCCTCTGCTGTTAGTTCATTAAAACAGTTAAAGTTGGTTAAGTGTTCTATGTCCCCTGGCAGACAAATTAGGCCGTTTTTGTTCCAGACTGTCCTGGTGGACCTCCAGCCCTCACAGCGTTATGTGCTGACTGGGCAGTTCTGAAGTTCCAGCCAGTAAAAACAGCTTTAACAAGGTGGAGATAAATGCGTGCGTTTCTGTCTGAAAGGTCATTAAAACTCTCGTTTGAGCTGTCCAAGCGTCTCGTGTTGTAATGCGCGTTGTATTGCAAGTGCAATTTCTCAGGGGTTATCATCGTCACCCCCGTCCGTCCGTCCGTCCGTGCGTCCAGAGGGATCGCAAATGGCTGACATTACGCCAAAGACAGGCGTTAAAATGTCCCGCGTTTGAACGACGGTGGCTCGAAGTGACGCAGGCGCCGACTATCTAGCTGCCATTTCCTCAGAAGAATGCAATTTCTGGAGGAATCTAAGCAAAAAGCCAAAACAAATCTCTTCTGAGGCAATTTTGTGCCATTTACTTGTCAAGCTCAGCTTTTAGGCGGATCAGGCTCAACAGCCGACAACAGCTGGCGTTCGCAGATGCAAACAAAATCACGCTTGGCCGAGGCCGGAGACAACAATCCAAGTACGATCACACACTCCGAGCCAGCGCCGTCCAAGACAAGATCATTTGCATGTACGTACGTGTGTGAATCAATTCATTTTTCCATATGAAGAAAAAAAAAACTGCTTTCAAGCAGAGAAATTCTGCCAGACTGACGGATGATAAAGAGAGGGAGAAAGCTTTAATTGTACAAGGTCACCTTCGCTTGAAACCGACCCAAAACAGCACATTTCAGCCATATTGGAGTGTGTATTTCCTCCGTAACGGACCACGGTCGCCTGAAACAGTCGCAACAGTTTAGATGTTCAGTCAGCCCCGAAAGTCACGCTCACGTGCCCACGTGTAATTCAGGACTTCAGAGGACTTTTTGCACAATCAAGACTGGTTCTAATAACATGTTCAAAGGCTTCAATCTGATTTCGATCCTTCTGATTGTTGATTTCAGCCTTTACATGGACACTCAATCAAGTGAACACGTGATCAGCGTTCACTGCGGAAACCTGACCTGTGCTGGCTCCTGTTAATTAAATTCAAGAGAATAACCTTCATTTTCCGCCCTTCGGAGGAACAAACAGCTTTCATAGACGTCTCTTCTCCTTATCTTCTCACTGTGCGGCGGAGATTTCATTTTCCTCCCGTGAATCTTGTCTGTGTTCTGCTCTTCAGACTGGGGCCTGATTCTGTTGTTGTCTGTGTTCGCAGCAAACGCTGCTCCTGTGTTGAATAAACTAGGGAGAGGAGGAGGATGCAGGAGCCTTCATCACTGTCTGACCTGCTCTGGACAAAATTTTGCCCACAAATGTGGCTGAAGAAGAACAGTTTTGCGATGTAATGAAGAATCTACTAATGATCTAGTGCGCACTTGGGTGCTTTGCTCCGTATGCTGGATATGCTTAATTGCACTACAAGGACAAATGGAACCCAACTGGAACCGTGTTTAAATGTTCAGTTCATTTAAGTGGGATGTGCAGTGAGACTGGAGGGAGCTCGGAGACACAGATATGACTGAAGTCCTCTAATGGGCACGCGGTGGTGATTAAACTAATCGGTGATTTGCCCTGGTTAATGTAAATCGATTTACTGACATGGCAGCGAATTGAGTGAGAATTGTGTGCCTGTGTGCGTGTGTGTGTGTGTGTGTGTGTGTGTAGGTCGATGTGAGGACCACACACTTGCTCTTAAACGCACACACACTGATATGAATTTTCTTCTGAGACAAACCCGCCTGCAGCAGCTGTCCAGAGCTCTCACAACAGGCAGCGCAGCATCTGTCCAGCAGCACACGGAGGATTTTTAGTACGTGTGTGTGTGTGTGTGTGTGTGTGTGAGTGTGTTGTCATGAATGGCGGCACGCATGCTGCTTGAAGAGTGCTTTATTGTCATTGGCTGTAGGAGGAGGAATGAGCCAGATGGGTGAAATATTTACCTGTAAAGCTGTTTTTTTTTTGGCAT
Source organism: Arothron firmamentum (assembly GCA_016586285.1). NCBI lineage: Eukaryota > Metazoa > Chordata > Actinopteri > Tetraodontiformes > Tetraodontidae > Arothron > Arothron firmamentum. Next base: position 65,976 of record BJFM01005072.1, on the reverse strand, counting down.
TTGACACCAGAATCAATGCTAAGGCTGGTGCTAGGCCTCACACTGCTCTAGGTAGCATAATTCCATCCATCATCTCAGGAAGATTCCCCATTTGATAAGTTGGGAGTGAAGCATTGGAATGGTGTTGGTGGCTGAACTGGACAAAAGTCAAAATAAATCCCCAGTCAGGCGTGCTGCCTTTTCGGAGGCAATGCTCCAGCAATATCCCTGGATGAGGAGAGCCATGTGGGAAATGCAGACACAAATGATTTTCTGAGTAATTTAAACTGGTAATTTCCCTCCGGTCATCCTTGTAACATGTGCCCCAGTCATCACATTTTTTTGTCCCTCTCAGCCTCCAACATTATCTGATTTGTCTTGGACATTTCATGAGAGAGAAAGACTTGTTCTGGAAAGTTTAATTACAGCAAACTTTAAATAATAATGATAATACTCTTTTGACCTGTTTTAGAATTGCACTAATTCACAAAGAAGTCATTGCATAAAGGTAAATTACTGCCCCCTGGAGTTTTTAGCATTATCCCCTCTCCTTCAGCATCCCTTCTGTTTTTCAGTTTCCAAAAGAAAAGAACCTTTCTGTTAAGAAAGAAAAGGTTCTTGTTGAATTAGTGACTCGAGGCAGCTGTAGCTCAGCTGGTGAAGTGAATGCCCTGAGGTTGGGGGCCTCTGTGGGTGACCTGTCAGACTACCTGAGTATCTGAAGCCTGTGCAGCGCCCGAACCTGCACTTTCCGTGCACTAATAGTTAGGTTACATCTCTGAGCAGCCCAGCGCGACTTTGAATAGGTGAATGCAGCATGTAACACACCTTAAGTGTTCAAAGATTACAGTCATTTAGTGTTTCCCGGAATCAGCGACATATTGTATATGGCGTTCAGTTTACAAGTCAGCCACGCCGTCGAGCGTTCTAGAGTAAAGTCGAGCTAACAGCACTCAATAAAGTGCACCTGAAAAATGCACAGTAATATTTCTTAGATCAGAATTCACACACGCATTGCTTGAATCAGCACTGTGTGTGTGTGTGTGTCATATGTACAAAGTCAGTTCTTTTTGTCGTCTAATGTCTCTTTAAACACACTGACTCCTCAGTGTTTAGCAGAGACTGAAACTGCCGGAGGTTATGACTCTGTGTCTAACGTGTGAAGGCAGACGGAGGGAAGCTGATGGTGTTTACTGTCGAGCTGCGCCGGCTCTTCTCGGGTCGGCGTCCTGTGGCGAGGCTGTTAGAGCGCTTACAGCATCCCTCCGGAGCCTGTGAATCCAGGCACACCGACTGCCTCTCTCCTTCTCTCCTCTGCCCTACAATTCACCCTGAGCATCCTGAGTGTTTTCCCTTCCGCATCTTCCACCCGTGATTATCCCTCTGATGATGTTTAGTATCCGAGCGCCAGGTGCGTTCATGGCAGAAGCCCCAGCACCGTCGCTCGCGTCCCCTTTGTGCCCCCCGTGTTCAGACACAGTGGGAGCCGCTCTTTGGTATTCAGGGGCGGTAGCTGCAAAGTCGGGCTGGCAGCCTCTGTCCCTTCATCGCTGCCACGCCGCCTCAGCCTGATGCTCAGAAGCGCCGACTGTGGCCGCGCGCACGGGAAAGTCAAAGGTAGCACGAGGCAACCATGCAGCGCAACGTGGAATGATGTCCTGATTGGGTGCGTTTAGAGGTGACAGCAGGGGCTGCGTTTGATGTGCAGCAAGCTGTGGTATCACAGCGGGAGAAAGAAACATGCCGGGTTTGCTGAGACCCTGCACGTACACAAGGGTGTGTCAAAACACACTCCTCTCATCCGACATTATTGTTGATGTAGTGCAAAGAAGACGTGTCTTTTGGTTCAATCACGCTGGACCTGAATGAACTCCACTTCCGCTCGGTGGTATTAACAGTTACATTTAATTGCACATGTTTGTGAAAATGCATCTAAATTAAAGGCTACACAGGTGCCTGTGGGGTTACCCATGAGGCTCGAGCAACAATAGAAATCCTTAATATAGCTAATATACACAGCTAACATAAGAAAAACATTTAAAAAAAAAAACAACCCACAATTGTTGCAGCGTTATGGTTGAAACCAGAAAACGGATAGCTAAAATTAGTGACCTGAGCCAATTAAGAACCCTCGTTGGTGGTGGTGTGACATAGAGTGAACGAATTAATGTGCACAACAATGGTTTTAGGTCCTCGGGGAGTCACACGAAGTCAGGAGGATTGATCAGTTGTGCTTCCAGCCGCACACGCAGGCCCACGCGCTGTCGATAGAAATAAAGCCGGTCTATCTAATTGTTCTCCTGCAGCCATTTCTGCATGCAAGCCCGCTCTGTGGGTCCTGCGCACCCCTGTCAGTCAGAGATAATGATGTTATTTCTGTTTGTATGATTTTCATTGAATCAAATATATAAATAAATAAATAATAATGAACAAGACAGTTTTTAGGCGTGGGCAGAGAGATAGGTTTTTTTCAGCAAATCTCTTTGTAAAAGGAAATTGGAGAACAATGATTATATTCAACCATCCACTAGGGGGCGGTAGAGGGAGTGTTGGAGTTCTACGCAGAGATAAGAAGGTTCACACTTGCGTCCTAGAAATCAAAGGTTCACCAATAAAATACTGGTGTGAAACATATTAAATGAACTATACTCATGTTAAACCAGAATACTGATGCAAGCGCATGACAAAAGGCTACGAGCCAGCATTCAGCTAAAGTCTAGCTATTAACACAGCTTTCACCGTTACTTACGAAAACATTCTACGCCTTGAGGGTGAGAGGTAACAGTTATCCACAGCTGTGCCCTCGCCTCCCTTGAATAAGATTGCATAATTACTAAATAATTGTCTTTATTAGCCAGCATCTGCTACAACTCGGCGACATCTGCCACCTAACGTTATCTAAGAAGAAGTGGGGGGGGGGGAAGAGCTGGCAGGGAAATCTGTAGATGATGATGAAGAGTGTGTTGTTGAGCTCATTATTAATATTATTATTATTATTATTATTATTATTATTATTAATACTAATTTTTAGGAATTTCTTTTGATCGGTGGAGGTTCTGCAGATTTTCCTCTGAGGAGGAACAGTTTTAAAAGACCGAGCCCTCTCTGGTCCAGTTGATGTGTTTTGAGCAAAAGCAAAGAATTCTCTCTATTCTCTCCTAATGTCTGCCTCCCCCCCTCTGTCAACTATAATTATCCGGCGAGCACAGCGTCACTCCTGGCCTTTCAGAAGCACATTAAAAAGCTGGACTCTACTGGTAACTGCCACTTATACCTCCTGCGTCAGACATTATCTACAGGCGTGTGAGAAATAGCTCCTGTCAGGACGGAGGGTCGAGAGAAAGGTTAAACATAATATGCATGCCAGGGCTTGACTGATGGATGGGCGGACAGTAACGAAGAAAGACGGGCAGGTGGATGGACGGGGCAGAGGCAGGTACACAGGCCTCGCAGGTCCTGCTTTGCATATATAAGCCGAGGGTGGTGTTCAAAAAGTTAAAAGAGAAAACCTAATTAATGTTATCGGAGCGTCCCTGAGGAAGAGAGCTGAAATTAAATTAAATGAAATCACAGTCTGCTCAGCTGAGAGAGCGAGAAAATGCCCACTTAGCGCTGGCGGCATTGTAACCCGACGAGTGCGTCTCCCATTGATGCCGCCCCACAGGTGCTCCTGTAGGTGAAGCGGCGCTGGAGAACAGAAGGCAGGAGCCTGCCAGGAAGGCCCCGGATTCTTGCATGTAATTACAGGGAAAGAAAAGTGGGGTTTTTTTTTTTGAACAATGCAGCTTTTTTGTGTGTGTGTGTGTTTTTTTTACGGGTCTCAAAAAAAAAAAAAAAAATCAAATCCTGCTGCGTGGAAACCAGGCCCCCCTGCTGAGAGTCTCTGGTGGGTGATGATGAGCCGCTCAATTCTCATCAGGAGCTGCAAATGCTGGGAGGTGCCATCGCCTGCAGGCCTGGGTCAATGCCGATGACCACGACAGCCCCGCAGCGCCGCTACAGCACAGCTTTCAGAATGTTTACGGTGGATACGGGCTAACGTTGGGCAACCGTGGCCCCTTTCGCACTGTTTAAACTGCTCCAAGTATGTGTGTGTATGCACAGGTTCAGTACCGTTATAAACTAAAAGAAGACGGTGAAGTGTGTGTGTGTGTGTATGTGTGTGTGTGTGTGTGTGTGTGTGACATACTAAACACCAACTTTATATTGTGTAAGAATACACTTAAAATTCTCAGATTAGGTCAAACCTGCTGTAAATTGGGTTTTCGGATTTGATTGAATCTGCTCTGTGATGTAATTTAATATTTGATTTAAACAGAACTTGAATTTGGTTGTCTGATGGGTTTTTTAGACCGACAGAGACCTTTCAAAAAGAAAATATCAGAGTATAACTACAACATCTATAAATGAATTCAAGTCAGTTATCGACGGAGCAAAGGACAGAAATGTCAGGTGATTTTCACCAGACTGCGACTTTTACTAATTTGGTCGACTTATAATTAGAATTATAATTGTTAGACTGATGAGACAAAAATCACATTGAGAGCACATGTTGCCTTCAGGTGACAGTCGGCAGAACAAGTGTTATCATAAAAAGGCCGTCTCCGCAGAAGCAAAGTGCCTGCAGCTAATTAAACAAAACGCAGCAGCTTCATTTCATATACGCAGCAGCATCGAGCGTTTTTATTCTAATTTGATGCTAACTGTAGCAGCATCCCTGAAAACCTGAAAACCCAAACTTTGAACCATGGGCACTTTGGCTCCTTTAAACTTCCTGTTCAGCTGGTGCTGAGATTTAGAAGAAGAAAACCAAAGTGAGAAGTAAACATGGAGGGCAAAACTCTGGTCGTAGCTCGATCGGAACACGAAATAAAACCTCGCTGGTGTGGAGGAAAATTCCAGCTCTTTATTTTGAAGAAAGCAGGAGTGAAGAAGGGAGTCATCAAGACCATCAAGACACAATAAATGCTGCTTTCTGCAGTAATGGGAGGTTGAGTAATCACATAATTTCTTTACTTTTAGAAATCTCAACCGTATTCTGCGCACTCATCCAACAATTTTCCCATTTGGGTGGACGGCTTTCTGCCTACAAACTGGCTAAGTGTGGCGGGATGGAACCACCAAGGTGATGACATGATGAAGGAACGTGGAGGAGTGCTCGGTGCATCCATCCACCCTCTGTGCTCCCTCCATTCTGATCACTGCAGCCTCGTCCTGCAGTCATGGAGCACTAAGGCAAAACTTGCCAGTCCATTGGAGGAGACCACGGGCCTTTTTGGAGACTCCAATTGTGTGTTTTGGACAATGGACATGAAACTGGAGCCCGAGAAAGAGAAGTGGAGGTCATAAACTCTGTGTGTGTGTGTGTGTGTGTGTGTCAGAGAGAGAGAGAAAGAAAAAGCCTTCTCTGTACAAACTCTGCTGACACGTTCCTGCTATGGAAAGCACTCCACACCATCTGCTGAAATAATCTGAAACAGATACAGATGAATTTACACCACTGATCCATTAAACCCTTCATACCCAAAGGGTGCACGAGGATGGGATGCGAGCAGTCGTGATAGAACATCAATATCAGACGAGTTGTAGATGAGAACAAGCTGGAATTTCGAGCCATAACGACTCCAGTTCCAGACCCTGAGTCGGGCTCCTCGCTGTTAAATCGGTGCTCGGGAGACAGTCTTTAAACCGAATATTAAGTTACTCACAAATTACAGAGGCATTCTGGGAGTCCCGTCGTGGAGATGTGCTGGGAAGCAGAAACCGGAATTTCCAAAAACACAGTTTAGGAACTGGCCCCAGTTAGCGTCAGTAAACAGCACGGACATCCTGACACCCACAGCTGTTTGCTGCACTGTAAAAAAAAAAAAAAAAAAAGGAAAAAGATTGGTTGTGACTTAATTTGGATTGCAGTTCATCAGAAAATTAACCTTTGGCCGCTACAGGTGATTTCCCCTCTATCGATGTGGGCGTGTAATTGTCCTCACCTAATGTCGCCCAATCACGCTATCGCCCAGGATTCCTCCGACGTTGCCCCATTAATCAGTGTTAATGGTAATTGTCTTTTCTAGTGGCGAGTGTAATTAAATTTAGGCCAATTAGAGACCAAGGTGAGAGAGGTCAGTGTGGCGCTGGGCCCAGGAGAGGCGGAACCTGGGAGAGCACGAGCGGATGTGTGGAAGCTGTTTAACGGGAAGGTTGACGAGGAGGAAAATGGTGACAGTTTAATCCTGGAGCTGTCTGACAGTTTGCTGTTCATTGTGTTGTGAAAGTGATTTCCCAGCAGACTGAATCTGGTTTGAGTTGTCACACTTTATCCGCTTAATTTTCACACACACTCTCTCTTTTTGGCAAAACAAAATGTCCTGCTCTTGGTGAAATCTGTCCAATATTCTGTTTTTTAGTCAAAAGCTCCCCCATAGACGCAGTTATGTGGAGCAGATGACACTTCAGATACAGCAGCAAAACTAGCTTATAGCTACAAGAAAAAAGCGGGAGAAAAAAGGGTTTCTCCACCGGTGCTGCTCTCAGCTGCTGTAATTACAAGGAACTCTGCAGCTGGCTGCACACAGCTCCATCTGACAGGAGGATCACAGCCACGGCGCCTTCGCTTGGTTCTCTTTAAAGCTCCCGTTCGCTTCAGGAGCTCATCTGAACTACAATTTCCTCCCCTCAGACAAACTGAACTGCACCTGTAGGCCACAGGGGCAGAGGTGAAACACACAACAGGTGCTGTCCCCCCCCCCACTGGGTGGACATGCTGCAGCCCCAGAAGCATCACCTCTGGCATCAGAGCTTCCAGCTCTTATCTGAGGAGCTCTGCAGCCTGGCGCGGCTCAGCGGATTGTTTTACAGCCAAACGGCCGCTAAAACTCTCCCAGTGTCAGCGTTTGAAATCTGGCTTCCGCTGACGCTCTGCTGCAGGCGATGACTGCAAATTTTCATAAATTAAAGCACGTGCGGATAGCTGGTCCAGCCGGTCATGGGGCTGCTTATTTAGGCTGCAACACATGTTGTAAACAAGCTTGTTTGTAACTTCTAACAGCAAGTTACAGGATTCCTACTGATGTACTGATGTGGAATCTTTAAAGGATATGAGCCACTACTATGCAAATGTATCATATTATTTACCATTTTATCTGCTCAATATGCTGCCAGAGCGGATTGCTTCAGAAAAGGCTGCTAATGTCTGTCAATCGCCATGGAAATCAGATTACCGCTATCTCCGCTATTTACTCCTAAAGTTCCATTGTGTCGTCTGTTCAATGCACAGTATTATCATGTCATTACATGCAGAGTGACTGAGATTGTATTCAATTGCAGGTTTATAGCTGAAAATGCAACAAACAATCAAAAATAACGAGAGCGTTGCAGTCGCTTAGATGCGCTACCACTCGAGCTTTATGGCTTTCATTAATTTATGAATAAATAAATCTGCTGCAACCACACACTGGCGGGTTTTGTGACAGGAAGGGAACGTTTGGCTGTGAGGAAAATCGTTAAATGCTATAATCTCTCCTCCAGGCTAAAGAAGTTCATTACTCATGTGGAACACACACACACACACACACACACACACACACACACACACACACACACACACACACACACACACACACACACACACACACACACACACACACACACACACTGTTATAGAACACATCAATCATGGGCTTTCTTTACTGGAATTATATACAAAACCAACAGGCCACTAAATATCCCATAAGCCCCTTTTTTCCACCACCGGAGCTTAACGAAAGCATCATTTACCTGGGATTTGGAAAAACCTTGAAAATTTGTACTTTGGGCCAGTGTGCAGCAGCAAACCTGAATTTTATTTTCATTTGTGTTTTCATCATTTGGAAAAGAAAGCAGAAGAGTAGTAATAAAAATTCATGGAAAAGTTCCGTAATGTTGTGTTACATAAGAACGTATAAGGCACCAGAACCCATAAAGTCCAAAGAGACAAAAACAAAGTGAGCAAATCTGACACAGATCAATGGAGAGGATATCGTCTACCCCTCAGATCAATCATTTCTTGCAGGGCCTTCAGTCCAGAGGTGGACCTTCTGCCCCGCCGTCACACTGGAAACCGCCCAGAACGGCAAAACCAACGTTGGAGAAATGCTTCGAGTTTATTTTGGGCGCTGGTTGGTATGCGAGAAGCGTTCCAAGCAGAGCAACACTATCCAAAAGAAAGAATCCAAACTCAGTCAAAACAGATCAAACTTGGCAACAAAGAAATTTAGGAACATTTTCCAGCAGAGAATAAACTTGTTCCACAACATATTTGACAGACAGACACTAGATCTACCGTCAGCAGAACACAGGCTCTTCCTTCACAAAGCTCTGCTTCTTTCTTTCTGCCTCACCTGTACCGTCCTGCTGTGATACACCTGACGCTGCAGTTGCAGTCAGGTGACTGCGACCATTCACCCGTTAACCCCTCCGATGTGACACGTCCACGGTGACGTGCAGACGGGCGTTTTTCCTCCGGAGGTTGCTTCTTTTTTTTGGACGGGTTGCTGGTCTAGTTCCACCTCATTTTGTTGTATTTTTGCCGGAACTCCTTAAGAGGAGCGCTCGCTTCAGACGCTTTGATCTCCGCTGGCACGCTGCCCTTTGTTGCGGTTGGAAAAGCGCAATACAGAATCCACATACGGGCTTACGAGAAGGAGGACGAGCGAGCCACGTCCACATTTCCACCCAGTCTATAATTATAAATGAATAATCTTGCGGGTTTATGCAGCTGTCATACACTTGGCTTCCTCTCCACCTCCACCTTGGGGATTTCTGAGATCTGCTCTATTGTTGTTTTGCATGTTTTGCATGGACAACAATAGAGGATCACGAGATCAGCAGAGATGGAAGAATAAACAGTTTATCCTCCATCTGCTCCTATCAAACCGAGTCCGTTGCAACTAGCTAATAAAGGAATAGCACTGGGCGTCAATTATTCAGGTATCTCTACAGTGAATGAAATGTTAAAGATTTTGAAATGTGGTTTACATGGCCGAAACAAAGTTACCGAGGGAAGGCAGAATGGCTGGATAATGAGACTGGTCCTGGTTGAATTGGGAGGCAGCAGTTCCCTCGCTGCACCCTGGACTGCTCTGCTGAAGAAAATAGAGATGAGGGGGTCGCGCCCTGCAATCATCAATCAAGCCTTTGGCAAACGCAGCAGCGAAAAAGGCAATTGGATGTAGATCAAAAGGAAAGACTACAACCGGGCTGTGAGATGAGGAAGGTCTGGACCTGAGGGGGTATCCTTTGATGCCTGCTATCAGCTTTGCCCTCTGGACTCTAGCCCGTCAGGCTAATGTCAGAGGAAAGTGACCCTGTTCCTAGCCTTCCTTTGACGTGCACTGTGGACAGGAATGTACGTGATTTAGCTAAAGATCTATTTTAGTCTGATTTAGAGGCGGTCACTGTTTCATGTGATGTCAAAGTTCTACGTGCACGGCTCTGGCTCATTTGAATAGAAATGACTGAATTCCAGCCCACCTGTGGACATCCGACAGGCAATTAAATAGCTGAATTAGTTTCCATTGAAAAGCTTAAATACAGAGAATTAGGGGTTCTTGAGCTTGGCGTGATTTTCACTAATGACTCACAATGATCTTTGTGACATTTAAATTTCCTGTAAAGGGATCCGGAGTGAGTCACAATGTCGCAGCTCAGATATTGGCAGTGTGGACGGGCTAATCCATGCAGTCAGAGGCCATGTCTCATTTTTCAGGCACTCTGACTTACACACAGATCCTCGCAATATTGATCTCAGATACTTCCAATTTATATTTCAAATAAAATCCAAAACACATAGTATTTTTGTACACGTCGGCTTCCAGTTCTGAGTCAAAAACGCATCTATTTGGGTTTTGGCATTCGTGTCCTAACTTGTGTGTTAACGTGGGGGAGACTGTTCATTGGACACCGACCCGAATGTAACAAATGTCTTTATGTCTTCCACATGGTACCAGGAATGCAAGCGAACATTTCTCCCACAAGCTCCAAAATCAGCTTTATTCATACCAAGACACCAAGAATATCACAATTAATAAACAACACGCCGGAATTCTTACAATCAGAGCTCAACTTTCAGAGACAGAGAGAAAAGATCCCAATGAAAAACAAAACATAAAAATTAAAACGTTTTGATGAAAAGTTCTGTCAGGGACCCAAAAGACAGAATTGTTGGGTTTACATGAATGACAATTTCAAGAATTGCATGATTTTAAAAATGACCAGAGTCACCAGAAAGCGATGAATAAATTAATTTCTGGTAAAAATAATCAATTGTAGAATATAAAATGACTAGAATAGCTTTACTTTTGGACGAGGGTGAAACTGACACTTGTGAGGTGGACTTCCGCGCACGCACGTGGCTCTCGTCGGACACCCGCTGAGCGCCAGGTGTGAGAGAGAGACACAGAAAGCCAGGGAGAGAGAGAGAGAGAGAGAG